>JAXCLR010000063.1:2839145-2858623 GCA_035584095.1 Annona squamosa | reverse complement strand
ATACGTTTAAAATGGACGGCAGATGTGGTGTTTGCACTTTTATCGAGCGTGAAAACGTTTTCACTGAAACCGGACTCAGTAAAAAAATCCACCAATTGATCTTCACTACTCCAGCTCAATTGTCCCACCATTGTAGAGATTCCTCAAAAAATAATATTTACAAATCACAAAAAATTATAGTTGCATCTTTTTGTTTGAATTGCAACTCTTCAAAGATTCTCCTTAGCCAAATAGCTCGACAAGTACAAGCTGCAGCAGCAACAAATTCAGCTTTCGTGCTTAATAAAGTAACAATGGATTGCTTTTTTAGAAGACTATGAAACAGCCCCTGTGCCAAGCATAAAAACATATCCCGAAGTGCTCCGTCTATCATCTTGATCTATTGCATAATCACCATTAGTAAATCCAATCAAATCTGATTTTTCATCTTTCTTGTAGAACAACCCAAAATCCTTAGTTCCTTGAAAGTAATGAAGGATTCTCTTAGCAGCTAGTAGATGTGTTTCAGTTGGGCTCTCCATATACCTGCTATGAGACTTACTACGTACATGATGTCTAGCCTTGTAGCAGTTAGATACATCAAACTGCCTATAATTTGCTTATAAAGTGTGTTGTCAGCTTTCTTTCCTCTTCCAACTTTATTTAGCTTCGTGCTAAACTCAATTAGAGTGTTGGTAAGATTGCAATTCTTCATCTTGAACCTGTCCAAAATTTCTCATACATACTTCTTTTGGGAAACAAAAATTCCATCATTAGATTGCACCACTTCTAAGCCAAGAAAGTAGTGCATCTTGCCAAGATCATACAAATCAAATTCATCCATAATAAACTTCTTAAACTCATTAAACATGACACTATCATTTTCAGTAAATATAAGATCGTCAACATATAAGTACACAATAAGTGCTTTCCCTTCATCTCCAATTTTAACAAAGAGTGTGTGTGCTCATATGGACACTTCTGAAAACCCACTTTTTAGAAATAAGCTTTAATGCCACGATACCAAGCTCTTGGAGCTTGTTTTAATCCATATAGGGCTTTCTTTAATCAATAAACTTTATACTCATTTTCAACCTTAGCGTACCTAGAGGGTTGTCCAACAAATACCTTTTCCTTAAGTATCCATGCAAAAAGTTGATTTGACATCTAATTGGAAGATAGGCCAAGAATTTTGCGCCGCCAAAGAAATTACCAATCTAATGGTGTCGTGTCTTGCAATTGGAGCTAAAACGTCTATGTAGTCAACATCATGCTCCTGCTTGTATCCCTTAGCCACTAATCGCGCCTTGTACTTGTCAACTTCACCATTCTCTTTCAACTTAGTCTTATAGACCCACTTGGCGCTGGTGGTTTTGTGCCCCTTCAGAAGATCAGTTAGCTCCCAAGTATCATTCCTTTTAATGGCTTCAATTTTAGCATCCATCGCCATCTTCTATTTTGCTTCTTTAAAATCACTTTCAAAATTTGTTGGGTCACAATCTACAAACAAAGCAAAATGGCTAATTGCTTCATCATTAGTATTGATTACGGATACCTCATAGTCTTGCATCCATGCGGGCGTTTTTCAAACACGACAAAGTGCTTCGGTCATTGCACTAGTTTCTCCTCCTTTTGTTGTCAAACTCTCTATAGCTGGTGGAGTAGCATTTATTGAAATTTCGGGCACTGAAGCTACTTCTTCAATTTCATCATCACATAAAACTTGAGTACACAGTTGCCCATCCCAATTTCAAGTATTTTCTTCATAAAAAAACAACACCTCTGCTTGTCATAATCTTCTTTGTCAATGGATTAAACAGCTTGTACGCCTTAGATGCCTCGCTAACATCAAGAAAGACACTTTTCGCCTCTATCATCAAGCTTCTTTCTCTCTTCGCATCTGGTACGTGCATAGGCAATGCACCCAAAAATTCTGAAGTGGTTTGGAGTTGGTCTCCTTCCATTCCAAGCCTCTTCCAGTGTCACATCTCGAACAGTAAGAGTGAGACTTCTTTTCAAGATATGAATGCTCCAATTTACTACTTCTGGCCAAAACTCTTTTGGAATTCTTCCTCTAGCCAACAAGCTACGAACCATGTTGAGAATGGTTCTATTTTTCTCTCTAATTCACCATTTTGTTGCAGCGTATATGCCGTTGTGAGCTCTCTTCAAATGCTATGAACCTCACAAAATTCTTCAAATGCTTTAGAGCAATATTCGGCTCCACGATCAGTTCGGAGAGTCTTGATGGTTTTTCTCGTCTCATTCTCCACATGAGCCTTGAAGCTTTTAAATACATTAAAAACCTCTAATTTTTCCTTTAAAAATAGACCCAAGTTTTCCAAGAATAATCATCGGTAAAGGCAATAAAGTACCGTTTACCTCCATTAGAAGTTGGTATCATTGGACCAGAAATATCATAATGAACCTACTCCAAAACCTCCTTTGTTCGCCATGACTTGCCTTTTGAGAGTTGAGATCGGTATTGTTTGCCAACAACACATTCTTCACAAACTTGTGAAGGGATGGCAATTTGAGAAAGAACAGTTACCATATTCTTCTTTTGGAGGATCTTCAATCCACCAAAACTCAAATGGCCATATCGAAAATGTCACAACCATGAAGGATCTTTTACTTGCACCATCAAACAGGATTGAACACTCTCAATCTTCAATGGGAATAACCTACTCGAGCTTATTTTCACAATAGCAACAACTTCTCTAATAGGATTAGGGTCATAAATCTCACAAGCACCATCTCAAATGGTGATAACATGACCTTTTTCGAGCAATTGTCCAACACTTAACAAATTGCTTTTCAAATAAGGAACATACAGTACGTTAGAAATAGTTTCTATAAAACCATTCTTATCTCTAATGCTAACATCACCTTTTCCCATCACATTCACAGTAGAGCAATCACCAAAACTAAATGTAGAACAGATGCCTTTATTTAAATATGAAAAAGAAGGCTTAATTCCACACATGTGATTTCTGCATCCTATATCCGCATACAAAATGTCTGGCTTAGGTTCTTTTTCAGCTTGAACTGCCATCAACAAGGTTTCTCCTTCCTTGTTCTTAACAAGATATGATTTCTCCTCCTTGTCATTGGGTAATCTAGCATAACATTCAAAACGATAATGACCGAACTTTTAACATCTAAAGTATTGTACCTTTGATTTGTTTAAATCTCGTCCTTTGCTTTTGCATTGGTCATCATTGGCTCTAAAATTCTTGCTGCCATCTTTGTGACCTCTGTCTCTACTGCCTCAATCTCCTCTTCCACTTCTTCTACCTCTACCTTTACACTTCTTCTACCTCTACCTTTACCCCCTTCATCTAGAGTTAGAGGAATGAGTATTAGTAGAAGCTTTCAAAACCTGCTCCTCAAAAGCTGAACTGAGATTCATCTTCTGTTCATGAACCAACAAGGAGCTTTGCAATTCACTAAGGGCGAGTGCATTAACTTCTCAATGGAGCAAACAACATAATCAAATTTCGGTGTTAGAGAGCACAATATCTTCTCCACAATGGCGACATCCTCCATCTTGTCCCCATGAAATCGTATCTTGTTGCTTATCTCCATAGTTCTGGCATATCAGATGGTGACAAATTCTCCTTCCTTCATTTGCAAAGTCTCAAAGTCCCTCCTCAAGGCTTGAAGTTGTGCTCACTTTACTCTGGCGGAGCCTTGATGCTTCTTCTTCAAGGAATCTCATATATCTTTGGAAGTTTCTTTGTAAAGAATAGTTTCCAAGATGAGAAAAACGATAGCTTGAAAGAGAATCCTTCGCCTTCAAATCTTTCAGTTTTCTTGCTTCGAACTCTGCTTTTTGAGCATCTGTCAAAGTTTCACCTTTTGCCGATGCTCCAATGCCAATCTCAACAATTGGCCAATATTCCTTTGACTGTAGGAAATTCTCCATCAGCATACTCCAATGGGCATAGTGACCATCAAAACAAGGAATAGCTGCTCGTACAAAGCTACTCTTTGAGGCCATGGGTGATAAAAAAATGTGTTTCTCTCTCCTTTTTTTTTAGATCTCATCAGCTTTGATACCAGTGATATAAAACAAAGAAAGAAATAATAATCTTCACACACTAAGGAGATGGAACTTAAAATTGTGATGTACAATTTATTTGCAGTAACAAGCCTTTATAGAAGCTTTACAAAAACCAGAGTGGGCGTAACTCTAGATCCCACGATGACATGAGAAAAAAAATGACTTCCTAGAGTCTAGACACGATGATGACAAACTAGGCATGACTTCCTAAAATCTAGATACGAAACTAGTCACAAATGAGAACGTGAAATGTGGAAATGTGGAAAGGATATTTTCCAACAATAACATTTATGACAAGAGTCTGTTCACAGTAGAGTCTGTGTTGTCAAGCCTTTACAGAGCCAAGAAGGATGTAGATGCAGAGATGTATGGTGGTGCTGATGTGCAGGTTGAGAAGGTCCTGAAGATTGATCGATTCAAGCCTGATAAAGGATTTTCTGATGCCTCAGAGAGAGCAGGCCCTAGAGACAGGCCAGTGGAGTTTGACAAACATGTTGAAGAGGCTGATCCTTTTGGTCTGGACCTGTTCTTAAGAGAGGTGACGAAATGAGGTAAGAAAGCCGTGGAGAAAATAGTGAGTGGAGGACTATGAAGGCAAGTGCAGGGTCATCTATGAGAGATGGTTACGAGGGTGCAGGAATCTAGCAGAATTGGAATTATGTTTGAAAGGGGGCATTGAAGATGAGTGGATCCATTTTCATTCAGGTGAATCTCTTCTTGTTGTCCATGCCCATTCTGTTCTTATGCTCTAGTCAGTTGTCTAGGTCTGTACGCTGCAAGCAAGGATAAGTAAGCTGTGAATAGCATGTTTTGGCTTGAATAAAATATACGACAGTTTCTTTTGCACAAATCTTCTCTTAGGTGCTGCCTCCGAATTTAGATGCGCATTGCTGGTTCCCTGCTATTTCGACTTTTCATCAGGCCAACTATTTGAAACAAGCAATACAAAGACCCTATATTTCAGGTGCTGATCAGGTGCGCCCGGTAGCATCAAAATTTTTTATTAACATATTAACCTAAGTGTATTTAACATATATATCAAATTTTACCATTTTTAGAGATTTTTAAATATTTATTTCTGATTTTTAAAAATCTGAAATAAATATCTAAAAATTTTTAAAAATAATAAAAATTGATATATATGTTAAATACAATTAGATTAACATTTGTGTAAAAAACTTTTGAAAAAAAGTAAAAAAATAGTATATGTACCCAGGAGCATTGAGGCTCAATGCTTCCGTGCGCACCTGATCAGCACCTCTATATTTATGCGGTTTGGCTTCATGCTTCCTATAACTATATTACATGTATTGACGTAGAAACTTAAAAAAAAATTAAAAAAAAATGAACAGCTACCAGCTACGGGGTTACGTGGAATTGGGGGGATGCAATTACCCCCCTGAATTTTTGAAAATTTAAATATTCTCCCAAAAAATTTACAACTTATTTTAAAACAGTTTATTTTAATGTTTGCCTTTCCTCAAATTATAGTTCGCCCTTCTATATCACCTGACCCTGGCTAGAGGTCCTCGCATTTGCATTGATTGTAACAACAAAAATAAACCTTAATATCATGATACAAACAAAACCTAACATATAATATAAATAAATTAAGGTTTCGATCTTGTTAGCGCAGGTGCACACGTGTTTTATTATTATTACTATTACTACTATTATTTTGTTTTTCATAAAAATATTGGCCCGATCGTATTTAATTCGAATATTAAAATTTACAATTTTTCGATATGTGTAGATATATTTTTGAATTTCGAAAAGCTATAGTTTGAAGGGTATTTAAATAATTTTAAGCTAAAAGTTGTTGATTTTTGAAAGTTAAAAAATATTTACACATGAAAAGTTGTAAAGTTGGTACGTAAGTGTCTGATGTTGAGGTCCCAAATAGGAAAGCCTTGATGCCTCTTGTTGGCTTCCATAGCATTAAAATTAACCATAAATCTCAGCGTTTATATTGGTGATGAATTTGTGACAAAATGAACAATCTTTTTCTGGCTTTTTGAAGAAGTTGAAAATTATATATAAACAATTTATGTCTCTCCTTGCACAAATTGAAAATGCTTTATTAATGAATTTAAATTGATTTATTAATTTATTTAGTATTTTATTAATCAATTAATTCATTTATTTGTCAACTTGATAATTAATTAATTAATTTAATATTTTATTTATTAGTTTATAAATTTATAACTTATTAGTTTATTAATTCATTTACTGATTTATTTAGTAGTTTATTATTCATTAATTTTATTAATTTATTAACGAATATTTATTTATTAATTTCTTTATTGATGTATTGATTAGCTTGTTTATTAATTTAGTGAATATTTATTTATTTATTAGTTTGTCTATTTATAATTTAACTAGTTATTTATTAATTTATTTATTATTCATTAATTTATTAATTTATTAACTACATCAATTAACAAATTAATTTCTAATTAATGTAAGAGAAGCCTAAATGGGTCAAGCCAAATGAAGGAAAATTTAATATCAATGTTGATGGAAAAAGGAACCTCCACAAAAACTATATGGGATTTACGGCGTTTATTAGAAATTTCAGAGGATTCTTTATTGTAGCCAAAGGATGAAATCGAGCAAGAACCATGGACCGGGTGATAATGGAAACTATTGTCATGTGGCTGGGGTGACTTAGGCTTTACAAATTCAACTTCAGCAATTATAGATGGAATTAAATTTGTTAATTCTCATTGATTTCTTGGCCAATGAGAAGCTCGTTTGTGCTCTGGTGGGGACGATTATCTCGCAGATATGATTACTTGTTTTAAAAACTCAATTCATTTCGTCTCACCATGACAGGAGGATGAGAAATTCTGTTGCTTATCTTCTTGTTGATTTTGCTTCACGTAATATTTTATCTGAACAAGTATGGTGGGCTAACCCTCCATATTTTCTTCATGAAAAACTTTGTAAAGATGATTTTCTATCATTGATATACCGTATTGCTCTATCCCTTCTTGCATTGATATTCTTTATCCTCAAAGGTTGAGGGATAGAAACCATCCTCCTTTCCCGTAAAAAAGTGTTATCTGTTACAGAACATGTCCAAAAATATTATTAAATACACTCAAGAGAGGACAAGAGCACTTCTTCTCAAATTATTCTCCAAAAGTATGAAATGGGTAGATTAAACAGAAAATTTATATGGAATTAATATTAAAAAAGCTTACAAATTAAATACTAAGATAACAAAATTCACATAATGCAAACAACATCGTCAATAGATTAAAGCTCTTTCCAATAGATTTTAGCTAGAAAACATTTTTAAAAAGTCCCTAATCCATTTTCAATATATTATTTTTGGAAATCATAATAAATTCATTTATGTCAACATGGCAAATGATTTAGACTTGAAAATGAATAATTACCTGTAAAATAGGGTTCCATTTAGTGGAACTAGTTTTCTCCGTGAAATTTTCTTAATTTTTGCAATTCATGATCATTTGGATAAATGTAACTCGTATCTATACATGTATATATTCATTTAGTTAATATATAAAAATCATTATGATTGGATAGTCACTTAAGTTCCATATTTTAATAATATCTTAATTAAATAAATTTTGTGGATTGAAGAGACCTTGGGGTGTGTTTGGGAATGAATAAAACTTTTGATGAAAATTGTAAAGAGTAGAAGTTGTCAAATGATGTGATATTACAGGGGTAATGAAGAGGAATAAATAGGATAAAGTTGAAATAGATATATTAGTTGTGTTGATAATTTGTGTATAAATGATTGAAAAGTAGGATAATTGTATAAAAAAAAGTGAAGAAATTATTAAAAAATAGGGTAGTTGTAGAGAGTGAAAAGTTTCAACGCAAAAGTTTTAACTTGACAACTTTTACTTATTACCAAACACACCCTAAGTTTTCAGGAAAATGGAACACATATATATCAATTTCATATGACTGATGATTTCATTAGTATCTACTAGTATCTAGATGTAATTTAAAAAAATAATTTCTATCAACATTTAGGAGTAACTTTCTATGTCATTAATTTCCAGGAACATTCAGATATTCACGTTTATTAAAAGATTAAATCTAAATATTACCAGATATTAATTGTGGAAATTAAAGTTAGGAGTTATTCCATGGCAGATTGTGTAGTTTCTTTAGTCCGGCAGCTTGTGTGGTTTTTAATTAGGGGAATTTATGCTCAACACCGAAGGGAGACTACAACAACTGTCTGGAGTTCAATGGTGCAAGCCAAATGCTAAGCCGCTTGCTAGGCGTAGTCCGTCATCGTCATACAAAATGCCTTAGGGTTTTCTAGCTGGGTTAAAGCCAACCCGACTTCGACTCGACTTAAAAACAAGTTGAACCCAACCTGGATTAGTGGGTTTCCTAACCAATCCTTTAACTCGGCCCTAAACTAGCTTAAATGAGTTGTATCCAACGGATTGCAAGGTGATCCCAATCTCATTAGCACCTCAAAACAAATCCATACATTAGCCCCGACTAAAAATCATATTTTTTTTGAATTTTTTATAAAGTTTTTACAAGGTTGTTAAGCTATGTATATTTAATCTATAAATCAAGTTTTACTATTTTTCAAGTATATATAATTTTTTTAGATTTCTAAATACAACAATGTTTAAGTCATTTTCAATACTTTAAATGCGTAAAAATCTTACGTTTAAAATTTTTTAAAATATACATTTTTAGAAATTGTAAAACTTGGTTTTTATATAAAATAACATCTAGCTTAAAAATTTTATAGAAAAGCAAAACAATAAAAAAATAAATTTTTTGGCATGGTGTAACAAGATTATGCCTCTTATAATAAAAATCCTTAGTATTTATAATAATGTATTTTAAGCTAAAATGTATTTTTTTTTATTTTTTTTTCTTCATAAATATATTTTTCCTAAGTGTATTTAATCCAAATAACAAGTTTTGTCATTTTGCAATAGTTTTACATGCATTTTTAATTTTAAAAATATCAATTTCAGGGCCATTTATGTCATTTTCAAACCTTAAAAACTTTATTTTAAAAAATTAAAAAATAAATATATAAATAATTGTAAAATAGCAAATTTTAGAAGATGAATTACATACGCTTAGGAAAACGTGCTTATGAAGAAACAATAAAAATACAACTAATTATAAAAATAAATATTTTGACATTATAATATCTAATCAAGCTCCCTTTTTATAATTTGTGTATTCAAAATTTATAATATATGTTCATCCAATTCACATATAATTGTTCTTGTATTTATCAAAAACTTTTTGACATTACATTCTATGATCCCTTTCCTTCTTGTAAGCTTTGTTCTTCTTGTAAGTTTTGTTAGCATTGCTTCGTTATCTCATTGATTTCGAAGCCAAATTATATGACTATAATGCATTCTAAGTTAAAATATTTTTTTATTTTTTCATAAACAAGTTTTTCTCATTATATTTAATCAATAAACTAATTTTTTCCATTTTACGATTTTTATTTTTTTAAAAAAAAATCATCAATTTCAAGGGCATTTATCTCATGTTTCACCCTTATAAATACACTTAGTAAAAAATATTTACAAATACAAAATCAAAAAGTACACATAATTAGAATATATTTTACTTAAAATACATTACTTTCTAACAATACTGCACTACTTTGGTTGTTTGCATAGGTATGACTCATTGATTATCCAACAGCCATAGAACAAAAAGTCCCAATCCTTGATATCCACTAATTTTAACTCTAATTGCACTTATACTTACGAACTTTCAAAAACATCTGTTATATTGCTAAATTTTCATTATACCGTTAGGGATTTGTTAAAAGAGTTATTAACTTTTTGTGAAGTGACAAATATGTCTATCTCTAATTATGATTTTAGAGTTAAATTTTTAATAATTTTATAACTATAAAATAATATATTATTTAAATATGAATCTTTTACTTTAAGCAAATCAAACTTCAAATTATACTAGAACTTAAGTGTAGTTTTCATTTCAAAGGAGAGCTACGTCTATTGAATGGATTCTTACGATGTTGGTATATATGGAATTAAGATGAAAATTTATAGATATGAGAAGTATGTTTAAAAATTCATGAATGTAAGTGAAATTAGAGATGAAATGTGTAGATATATATATATATATATAATTTGCCCAAAAGAAAGAAAATATTTCAATGCGTTGCGTGAGCCACCCGCACGTGATCAATAATCAGATGAATGAAAGTATTATCTATACATCATACGAGCTTTCACTACTGCAACTCCATTAACCATGCAACCCATTTCATCACGACAAAAGCACATGGATTTCTAACTCATAACGGGCCAAATATTTTTTCTCATTCATGAACTGTGAATTCTTCAAATGTGTGAATAGATGTGAATAATTCACGCAACTAGCCATGCTTATATATTTGAAAGCAGGCTTAGAGGTTTCTTTTTCTTCGTAGTTATTTTGGTTTGTCCCAAATGGGTCCAGGTTTTATACATCAGGATCTACATATCTCGTCTAGTGTAGGATTGATTACATTTGTGGGTTTTTTACGTTTTAAAATCTTTAACTTTACGTATTTGTATTTTAAACCACCAAGTTTGGCTGTTTTGCATTTTAAATCATGAAAACTTTGATTTATTTACATTTTAAACCCTGGCCAATAAAGATGTTACAAACTTCTGTTAATTAATACAAAATGATGCGAATGCCTTTTAATATTTAAAAAAAAACTCAAATTTATATTAAAGATGAAAATATTGTTGGAACCTCTAAAAAAATAAAATAAAATAAGCCTAATAGTCAAATTTAAAACGTAAATTTTTTTTTAAATACCTGTATTTCCGTCATGTTACATGAATTAACACTAGTTTTTAACATCTATATGGTTCGGAGTTTAAAATATAAAGAAACCAAATTTTGTAAAGTTTAAAATGCAAACAGCCAAACTTTGAGATTTAAAATACAAATAGGAAAGTTAAAGAGTTTAAAATGTAAAAAAAAAAAAAAACCTCCACTTATAAATAAGATTATACATTTGACACAGGTGGACGCTGCTGTAAGTGAGATAGCGGGCACTCAGTTCGAACTTCGGACAAGGAAACAAAATTGACACTGCAGTGAAAGAAAGAAAGAAAAGAGACGAAGCCATTAAATAGGAGAAGAAGTGAGATCAGACACCCAAAGCTGCATTTTCATTTCGCCATTTTCTCTTCCAACGAAGAAAAAAGGTAGCAGAAAAAAGGAAAGCCCTAGCCATGAGTCAAAGAAGGTTTTCTCTCTCCCCCCCTCTCCCTATGAGAATTTCTGATAATCTTTACGGTACGATTTTGGGGAATCTTACAAAAAATTAGTTTTTCGCACTCCTAATTTCGGTTTTTTTAGAACTCCCCAGAACACTTTGCAAAATCTCTTATTTCTCTCTCTCTCTCTCTCTCTCTCTCTCTCTCTCTCTCTCTCACAACTTAGATATACTATCGAAATGCTATCAAATAGTATTCGAATTGCTGCTAAGATCGGGTGATTCTCGTGATCTCTGGTAGCCCCTTACAATCCCACGCCTCAAATGTTTGTCGCCTGTGTCGCCCGGTAGGTCTGTTCTTTTTGTTCTCTGATGTCGGTGATGGAAGATGAATACTGCATGGAAGAGATTTCGCTGCCCGAAGTGTTGAAATGAACATGGAATTCGCTCCAACATTTTCGGGACTGGATAGATAAACATCTTGGTGAAAATTGAAAGTTGTTTGTGGGATAAATCCTCACAATGCATTCTGATTGTAGGAAATAATTATAGAACTCCTTTGCCAATCAATCCATTCGTGTGAGGCTGCAAATTGTATCTTCTAAAAATGATGCGAGTAGATTCAGCAATTATTCCCAGATCATTACAAGATTTTGACAATCAAGATTCATGATTTTCAGAAATCAAGGTTCATGATTTTCAGAACCAGTGTACCTTTGTCTGCCCTGGTGAGCGCTGAAATGTTGTACAAGTAGACTCAGAGAATTATTAGCAAATTGTTTTGGAATATGAAAATCCAGGCTCATGGTCTTCACCATCACACAATGAGGAGTTCTTGTCATCTCTTTGGTTTCTTGCTATGGATACCTCCTCAGAATTGTAATGGCAATTTTGCAACTAGCGAGAAACACTGTAGAATCAGCATGTCTTATGCTATATGGCATATCCATGTGGCCGATGCTTGTTCTTGGAGTTGGTGGTTAGAACCGTGTTGATGTGTCGCCTTATTGTGAGTTAGGTTCATGCTAAAATAATGTTTTGTTTGTACCTTCAATATGCCCTGGTGTTTGCCTCATCAAATATTTTCCTTAGTCTGATTGGTTGCAACGATAATTGGTGAGAATTGAAATTATTTAGCAAGCTGTATCACAGATGTTTTGATGTTTTTATGCAACTTGATGTTCACCAGTCGGTCTAGTCTTATCAAATTTAGGGCCTGCCTGGCCTTGCTTCCTTTTGGAAGCAAAATAATAATAATAATAATAATAATAATAATAATAATAATAATAATAATACTAATACTAATAATAATAATAATAATAATAATAATAATAATAATAATAATAATAATGTTTCGCCCATTTAGGAAAAGCTAGGAGTCTTAGTTTCCTGCAAAAGTTGACATTCTAGCTTTTACAAAAACTAGCCTAAAAGGGCTTCCGTAACATGTTGCCAAAGCAGTCAAACACTGCATGCACAGTTGTTGTTCAAAACCGGGGGCTGGGGAGACCTCTGGTGGTTGGATTGCTCAAACCGTTGAGCTCATTTCCCATTTTATCATCATACAACTTGATCCATTGACCGATGCTGCTGACGTTGGAATTATGTCGAAACCTCTCAACAGATTTCAAAGCTGCGAAACACTTTTTGCATGAAACATGGGGCCAAACAGGCCCTTAAACTCCTCATAAATTCTTCTTAGAAATCTTACCTTGAGCTGTAGATGGGTCATGATATTTCTAGTTCATGCGATTCATTATTCGCATTTTTTTCTTCTCTAAAATCTTTTTGATCTCTGTTTTTTTGTTTTTTTTGGAAAAATAAAATAAAAATGAAAACCATGTTCAATCCATTGTGGAATTTTCCATTATGCAACAGTGACCCTACAAGTTTCATGGCTGTCTTCTCTCTTTCATTATTACTCAAATTTCTTTAACTGCTTCGCATATCCTTCTTTGAAGAGATCACCACAGCAACCGAAATTCTTTGTTTGATGGAATTGAGGAAGGTGGAATCAGGGCCTCCCCACTCTACTCTTCTCATGAAATTGATGAGCATGATAATGAGAGATCTATTGATGGTCTACAAGACCGAGTTAATATTCTAAAAAGGGTAAGATTTGTGCTTCTGGGCTATTGCTTTAGCATTTTCACAGTTAAATTTGTGTGCTAAACCTAGAATAATTGTCCTCCACTTTTATCATCTAGATTATATCATTCAAGTAGCAATGCCCTTTCAATTCATTGTATGCTTTATTTATCACCTTTTGCACTTCATGTTTCTGTGTATGTTTCAACTTTAGTTTCATGACAAGCAATGCTTCAGTGACTGATGCATTTCATGCATGTGCTTGCTTAGTGCAAATATGCATTCCACTGCATTCCCACCAATCCCGGAATGCCAAATGCTCGCTCAGTGGAAACACTTCCATCAAAATTGAAACTCATTAAAGAACAAGTATAATCGGTTGCATTTGTCTGCAAGAAAGCGGGCCAATGTCTACACAAGTTCATTACGAAATAGACAAAATTACAACGTTTTTTGAGGGTGTACTATCTTATAATAACAACAGAACCACGTCAAACCAAAGGTCATCCACTTTCTCACATGTATGTAAGAATAGCTCTCTCTCTTTCTCTCTCTCTCTCTCTCTCTCTCTCACACACACACACACGCACGCACAAACACGCACAAACACAACCATTCTCATTATTTTGTCGCTAATATTTCGATTGTTGCTGAGTCAATCAAATTCTTAACGATGATCCTTTCTGATGAAATGTTGGTTTAGTTTGATAACACTGTTTCTTATTCTAACTACAATTCCTTTTGTCACTGTGACTTTTTTCCTTCTTCTGGGGATGTTTGCCCTTTGATCTAACAAACAAATCCCCGGAACTGACTTGTGGTGTTACTTTTGATCAGCTGACAGGTGACATCCATGAAGAGGTGGAGAGCCACAACCATTTACTGGATCGAATGGTGTGCTTTCACTACTCTCAAGTATTTTTTCTAACTATCAAAGGCAGTTTAATTTATTTCCTCATGTACTGGGTTCAGGGAAATGATATGGATGCATCAAGGGGAACCCTATCAGGAACCATGGATCGATTCAAGATGGTAAATGAACCTGAATCCTATTCTCGAACCCTCTTTTCCTTTCTAGACAGGATAATGATATTGCAACTGAAAATAAAGTATGATACTGAACTGCAGGACCTGCACTAGTGTCTGGAAATATAAAATCTTGTCCATCTGTTGAAATGAACTCAATCTTGCCTGAAAACTGTTCTGTTGTTCTAATTGATATGACCGCAGCCACTTTTTTGTGGGCTACTAGGCATTTTGCCGCAGGGAATCAGATCTTTCTTTTTTGTTTCTGTTGTCTATTTCCTCATGAATGCCTAAAGTAGACGGGCTTTATTTTTTCGTATGTGCTTGCATTCCATGGCTCACCATGACGCCACCCACATGGTGCCACTTGTTTGTCTCCTTCACTTACTTTGCTGAATGCATGTGTTTTCCTATTACAGGTGTTTGAGACGAAATCAAGCCGCAGAATGGCCATCTTGATTACATCATTTGTGGTCGTCTTCCTACTCATATACTACTTGACCAAGTAAAGCACTATCATTTATGTTTACCTACGGTGCAATTGTTAATTTCTCGTGAGGATATGAAGACTTCTTATCAGCTTATGCAGGTTCTTCCCCATGTGAAATTAGTTTCTCTACACTATAACTATTGCAATATTACCAATATCAATATGTGTATATATATATATATATATGTATTTGCCTTTTAATCATTGGTTTTTGATGCATAGTCAGATAATTTACTACAAAGCTACAAGCAGTTCATCACAGTTTGTTTTGATTTAAGTACATGAACATGTGGCTCTTTCACTGCAATTTAGCGAAGTGAACCGTTTCCATTGGTCATGTGGGCAGCACCCAAAGGGAAGCTTTTTAAAATGGACGAGGAAATTGGTGACTACTCTTGGCAAAAGAGAACTAAAATGCACTTAGATTGGTAGGTTGTACGAACTGTTTGGCCCTGTTTTGAAATGTCGAAAGCTAGCATCTCTGCTTTTACAGTGTTTGATCTCGCATTGGGCTGTTTGTAAAACGTTTTGGTAAAAGCTGTGAGAAAGGGCTGTTGTGAGAAGCCAGGATTCGGAGCTTCCCATCTCTCCATACTTACAAGAAGTATTGTTCTGTGCTTTTCGAGAAATTGAAATCATTGCTTACGATAGTGAGCACAGCCCAAGTTGCACTCCCTAGCTTGAACACATGTTTCGACAGGTGCAACTGTGCGATGTTCTAAATCCACATGGGAAATGAAACTATTTAGAAAACATAGTACAGAATCCATATTTGTCCATCACTCCCATTTGAAGGACGGACAGAGAATAATCATATTCATATGCCTGCCAACTCAACCGGTCAACCCCTTTTTGAGTGATTGAACGCCTACCTAAGTCAGGAATCGGGATTTAATTTCAAGATCATGGGGTGCCACACCATGAAAATTCTGGTAAAAAGGCAAATAGCGGAGGACCAGAATCGCACTACCAGGCACCCCCAAAAGACACTAGCATGAATCGAACCCTGGTCTGGGGACACTGTTCCACAATTAAAAGTATTGAGGGATTTCCAGACCATGTGGGCCAAACCATTTTTTACGAGCATCCAAAAAGTCAAAAGGAAGATGGGTTTGGAATCATAAGCACCCCAAAATGGGGGGTAGATTGAAAATTCTGCAACGGAAAAGAGGATCAAAATCACAAAGCTTTTATTCCTAACCATCCAAACAAAAGGGTAGGTTAAAAAACCAAATGCATCCCAATTAGGCAAAAAAAAAAAAAAGAAAAAAAAGGATAATGCACCAGCCGGTAATCGAACCCGGGTCTGTATCGTGGCGGCGTACTATTCGACCACTAGTGCGTTTTTCTGGAATGAACTCGAAAGATTCATCTTCTAACTTATGCCTCGCCTCATATTTTACCAACACAACAATAATCTTGTAGAATCTGCCTTTTGTTGGAAAACTCGAGGATGATAATTGTAAATACGCTCAATGATGAGAAAGAAACAAATTGCAAAAAGTAACTATAAATATCGCAATGGATATTTAAAAAAAAGTACTTCAAGAGCATTATTCATCCACGTAGACATATGGGCTAGATGATTATTTTCTAACTGGATATGAACCTATGTTTAATTCAATAAAGACATGATCATTTCCTTATCTAAAAGAGAGGTGACCGGGTACGACCGGATGCATGGCTGCTGCATCCATCCATGCATCCAACCAACAAATGTATTTTTTATTTTTTGGATTTATTTTATAAATACGTAAAATTATGTATATTTAATTTAAAAATCAAAATTTACCATTGTTTGAATGGATATTGTTATTAGTCCTTGTAATAACATACTAAAATGCTAGACCACATCATGCATAAAGGTTTTAACTGCTTTTATCTGATTTTAGAGGTCAAGTTTACCATTTCAAAATTTTGGTCATGAATGAAAATTGGCGACAACATGTATTTTATAAAATTTGATAATTTTAGGATTTTCTTTTACCTGAAAAAAGTGAAATGCAAAATTTACGTTAAAAAAAAAATTCTTGATTTGCATGTCAACTAATTCTTCAGTGTTGCCGCCGCTTGGAACTGCATCCAAGAGGTTGATATGGGTCGGTATAAAGTAGTAAGATTAGAGTTTAAATGTTGGATAAAGACATTAGTCTCATTATACAATGACTCCTATGTTCAACTCATTTTCTTATATTTTGATACAACTAATCTATTTATTTTATTTTATTTCTACTTTACCTACATATTGATGTCATTTTCCGTTCCCATTTCCATTTGGTAAACAACGGTGTGTGAATGGATTTAAATGAGTTTTGAAAAGTAAGATTCTTATATAGTAAATAAGATTAAGCAATATAATTGTTTAGAAAGTAAAAAAGATTAATTCACTGGCTAAAAAAAATTAAGATGGATAAGCATTCCATTCCATTTGGTTGGGTGCCGAACGTTAATCATGGTCCAAGAGTGTTAGGCAGGCAGCCGAAAAATTTATCCAAGATCCAGCGGCCGCAGCCCGTTGTATGCTGAGTCGTTTCGTTTTCCAAGCAGCTCAGCTGGCCGACTTGCCCTCTTTCTTCTCGTCAAGAAGTCAAACCATTTGATCATGACACCGTTACGCTGGGGTGCAACTTGTTACCGGATTGGTTTGAACCGACTTGACTCAGCTTGGTTTCGAAATCAAATTTAAGTTTTATTTTTAAAATTTTTTAAAAATTAAACCTAGTTTCAACTCGACCCTAAAAAATCCGAAACTAATACTGGATTTGCATCAACCAAGTACCAAAGCCCGACCTGGTATTCTCTCTAATTTATTAAAATAATTGTATTTATTTATGCACTAAGTACTTCAATTATAACTGAGATAAAAATTATTCCATATAATCATAGCCTAATTAAATTATAAAAATATTTATTCTAAGGGTGTGTTTGGTAATGAATAAAACTTTTGATGAAAAGTTTTAGAGGGTAAAAGATGTCAAATGATGTGATATGATAGAGGTGATGATGAGTAGTAAAGAGAATAAAGTTAAAATAGATAATTTAGTTATGTGGATAGTTGTGTAGAAATGATCGAAAAGTAGGGTAGTTGTATAAGAAAATGTGAAAAAAATTTAAAATGTGATAGTTGTAGAGAATGAAAAGTTTTATATTGAAAACTTTTAACTTGATATGTTATATTCATTGCCAAACATTCTGTAAAACCTAAATTTTCTATACATTTGTCAATAAAAGTTGAATATATTACATCTAAATTAACTTTATTTATAAATAATTATAAATATACTAATTCTTTAAAATTATTGCGTATAGACTAATTAATTATGAGATATATAATTCTCAATTTTATAAAATTTTAGATAGTGATTTCATATAATCTTATTTATTTTTCTTATCTTGATTTTTTTATAACATTATCTCGATTGTTATGTGTAAATTCACTGCGTTCATTGTATTTAGAATTATTTTTTAATTAAAAGACTAATTTTCATCAAAACCAAAAATATCATAGGACACATAAACATATGCACATGTAAATTATTTACGTGTTAATATAATAATATTTTAAAAATTTATTATCTTTAACGGTAATTCGAACTTTGATTAGTTTGAGAGTAACTCAAATTTCAACCCAAAATTAAGACCGAAACCAATGTCAGTCTGACTCGGTTGGTTAGAATCCGAATTCTAATATTAGACTTAAGATATGAGTTCATATAAACCCAGCAGACTTAAGGTTTGGGTTCGCTCAAATCCGGAACAACCCGACCGGAGTTACACTCCTACCGTTAGCCAGCTCTGCTGGTTTTTTTTAATGATTTTTTTAATAAACATACGGGATCAAGTGCCCTTACTTAACATATTAAATTTTTTAATGTTTAAATAATTTTTTTTAGTTTTGAAACATAAACAATTTCAAGGCAAAAATTACTTAAATAATCTAATAACGTTCATTTTTGAAAATTTTAAAAAACAATTATTTAAACATTAGAAAATTTAACATATAAATTAGACATACTTAATCATGTTTTCATGAAAGATATGAAAAAATATATAAGGGTGTGTTTGGCGATGGTTAAAAAATTTCAAAATTAAAACTTTTTAATCTAAAACTTTTCACTTTCCACTACTATCATATTTTTTAATCATTTTTTCATAATTTTCTATACAACTATCCTATTTTTCAATCACATCTACACAAATACCCACACAAATAACTTATCTATTTTAACTTTATACTTTTTACTTCTCATTATTATCTATATTATATTATATTCTTTGACAACTTTTACTCTTTTAAATTTTTGATAAAAAATTTCATCCATTCCTGGTTTTCGTTTATGAACTCCACGGATCCGCGTCGGAATCTCTTAAACCGCCAGACGACGAAAGCTCTGACCGAAGGGCCAAATCTTTACCTCTCTTATTCTTCTCTTATTCTTCTTCTTCTTCTTCTTCTTCTCCTCTCTGCCATTTCCCATAAGCATAAAATCAAACAGATACAAGGCGACCATGGCTGCAGCTGCCACCGCAGCATGCTTTCCATCCAATCCAACCTTTTCAATCTGTTCGCACTCTAGAAGATCTAAACCCAGTAGATTATCTGG
>JAXCLR010000063.1:2796531-2809012 GCA_035584095.1 Annona squamosa | reverse complement strand
GACCTCGTGCTCTACTCGGTCTACAGGTGGAATCTACGCACACATGGATTCAGGTACGCTTCCGCATCACATGATTTTCAATATGTGGTATCAAAGCCCACGTTTCGATTTAGGCATTATAGATTCCATCCATAATATTTTATAATGCATGAAATATTCATTATTGATGCATTAATCTAAGATATATATGTATGCACTGTGAATGGATTGTTCTTGTTATTATTATATGACAAATCCATGTATGGCATAATATTTTAGTAACTGAAAAGAATATTAATGCAGTCATAGCTAACATGTGAGTTTCATTATTATTCTTCAGCATGAAAATCCATGTTAAAATTCTGTTAAGATTTCAATTTCTGCTGAGATTCATAATCTAATATTATAATTATATATATGGATTTTGGAACCCGTTATTATGAAAGGGATTTCGGTTATGATTTCATCAGACCCATTATATTGTTAAAATTATGATAATAATAAAATAAATTGCCATACCCAATGCCTGCCGCTGCCATGCCCGGATTCTATGCCGGAATCGGAGAAGAAGGCAATCAAACACGCTGCTGCCGAAGATGCCCCTGGCTGGATGCCGCTGCTGGAGAGGGCGACGATCTGAAATGGCAGCTTTGCTGGTCGGAAACAGCGACAATGGGTTTTCCAGATTTGGGGCAGCACCCAACGCCTGAGTCGCTCGCTGGACGCTGGACGCCTAGAAGAAGGAGAAACGAGCTGCTAAGAATGCCGGACTGCCGGAAGCTTTGGTGGTTTAGCAATTATCAGAGAGGAGGAGGCGGGGGCCGGAGACGAAGCTGATGGTTGCAGCATCGGCACTGGAGAAGAGACAGCGACGTGCGGTGAGGAGGCTGGCTGCATGTTGAACGGCCGGCAACAGCAGGCGACCGGCAACGATGGGTATGTCTGCGAGCAGGCGACCGCTGCTGGAGCCAGAGGAGACGAACGTCTGATAGCACCCGTGCGGACAGCGGGCTACCGGCAGCTGCAGCCATGACGTACGGCGACGCTGGAAGCACTGTGGAAGGCGGCGATCTACTGCTAGTGGATTTGTTGCCGGAAAGAAGAACCGGAACCAGCGGACAGGGGCGACGTCGTGCGGCAGCCGGGCGGCAAAAAACTGGTTGTCGCACCCGGAGAAGAGGCACCGACAGCGTTGTACAGCTACGTCGACAGGGATGCTGGGCAGCGGCGGCGGGCGGCTGCTAGGGTATGTGCGGCTAGAGCTTCTCTGGTTTGGGAAGAAGACAGGAAAATTTCAAATAAAACCCTTTGGAAACCCATTTTGCATAAACTCTTTATTTTGGCTAATTTTGCAAATAGGTTCTCTCTCTTTAACTGGGCTTGGGCAATTTCGGGCCCGTCTACGAAGCCCATAAAGAATAGCCCAATAAGCCCATGTGTTGGCCCAATATCCTGCAAGCCCATTTCCAGGCTCTTTTATGCGCCTGAGCTTGAACTGTTATAAGGTGTCCTAATTAGATAATGTTAGAGTTATTCTCCTATAAGGTGTCCTAATTAGATAATAAGTCTTGGATTTAAAGATAGCCTAGTCATATCTAAATTGCATATGCAATCCGAGTTCAGATAGAACTGTACTTCTAGTTGAGTCATGATGGGAAGGGCTCTATAAATAAAGGAGTCTAGGTCCCTCTCTCACACAATTTACATTACAAGTGGTTCCTATTTATCACTAGTATTATATGGAGAAGTGTTGAGGGAGAAGACCTCGTGCTCTACGCGGTCTACAGGTGGAATCTACGTACACATGGATTCAGGTACGCTTCCGCATCACATGATTTCCAATATGGCTATCATGGCTAAAGTAGTTTATCTGCTTTATTTTAGGATTCTTGGTGCTCAAGCTTTTACAGCAGTCGTGGTTGTGGCTGCTGCAAATTCTCGAATCTCGCTGTCCTTTTTTATTGTTGTTTTGATTGGTGACGGAATTGCCTAGTTTCCCTCCTTTCTTTTAGTTCTTAACAGGATTCAATCTCTGAAACCTCTGCAAGGTGGAGAACCCAGTTGACGGGGGAGCTTTTGCTGCATGTCCTCCTCAACGAGGCGGCTTTCTGCTTTCTCGCTGCTCTTCTTAGCTCCATAATCTGGTCCACATTTTTTCATTTTTTTATTTAAAAGTCAGAAGATAACAGAAAAGCAAAGCCATCTGCACGCTGCTACGAAACTGGCCAGAGATCGACGACAATGAAGCTGATAGGAGTGCAGAAACAAGATGGATTTGATAACTGAAATTATGAATTACAATCTCTCAATTGCAACAAATCTCAACTACAGACAATATCTCAGCTGAAAACACCGAGTCCAGAGGATCAAGTCCTCTTACAATATCCTAGAATTCCTCATTATCTTTACCCTACCTCCCTTCTCTCCAAGAAATCTCTCTGAAATCAAGAATATCTCCTTAATGCCCGCTACGCCTTTTAACCGACGTTCTCCCGCTCTGTTTTGGCTCCGGGCTCCATCTGTCACGTGGCTTTAGCCGATCACGTGCTCTGAGCCGGTATCTGGGCTCCACGTCATCATGGTCTGGGCCCGCATCCTCCTCCTCGTCATTGGCTCCCGCATCCTCAGCTGGTGGTGGGACCAGGAGGGTCCTATCAGAAGCTCACGTTATCCGCATTGTGCCAGGCAAGGGCGAGCTTCGTGGAAATATGTTTTCCATTTGGCTCCTTTTTGCCTTGTCTTGTCACCATTAGTAGCTGGCCTTGCTGTCGTTCTTGTTGTGGTCTTGGAGACGCACGCTAAGCAGTTTTTCTCTTTCACCGTCATCTGAAGCACCAAGCTCTAGTTTGAGTTTTCTTGCCACCTCTGCCACCGAAGACTAGCTGCATACAGCAGCATCTCTTGCCTTACTTATAAGACCGGGCCGTCGTCTTGCATTTCTCCTCAGTTCAACGCAAGTTCGGATCTTCTTATAACTTCTTCACAAAGCGATACAGGTGGCACAGATTTAACGCAAGCCTCCGAATCAAATTGACCTTCCTCAGTCGGGGTCTCCTCCCTGGATGATTGATTTTCGGCTGGTAAGGCGGCTCGTGATGGACGCTTCTTCTATCCAAAGCGAAATCGAGTGGACTCACCGATCTTGATGACGTCGCCATCGACAAGAGTAGAAGAAGAGAGGGCTTAAAGCTAAATGCCGTTGAGAAAGGTGTCATTGGATGTGTTGAGATCAGTGACCATCCAATTGCCGTCATTGGCAGAGGCAACATAAAGGTGCTTTTCGAAAATTCCTGGATCTTTGATGTTCAAGCTGTGACTTTGGCCGGATGGAAGAGGAGGAGTTGGGACAAGCTTCGAGCGTTTCTACAGCTTCAATGTATGTCTTTCCTTACAACGTCTCTCGATCCTGCCTTGGAAAGTTCTTCAACTGCCTCAGGTTGTGTAGCTAAGAAAAGACCAGTTCTGCGAAGCTTAGGTAAGCGAGAAATGACTGAATTTGTCTGCTTCTGAAATCCCATTTCATAGCTACCTTGAGTGAGCTGTCTTTCATAAATCCTATGCAGGAGTTCAGCTCCAAAGTGATGCACTTCACCCATAACGAGTCACGAAGTTGTCATCTTTAGCATTCCAGTTGTCCAATATCTAATGCAAACAAGTAGCTGGGTTTCGTGAAAGGATGCTCCCAAATTGCATAATGCCTCCCAGCCTCTAGATCTCCTCGCTCAATTAAATTAGTATTGGATAACGATACTAGATATAAGGCTTTATCAGCTTCAATCCTATTTCAAATCAATCGTATCACAATAATAATCAATCTTCTTATAATTTTTCCCAAAATATTTTCTTGGGCACATCCATCTCTGATTCTCAAGCAGGTTTCGGAAGCAACCTCGTTTAAGAGAGGGGCGGTTGCAGTTTGGAGAGTTAAGGTGTTGTTGGTGGCGGGACCAAGAGAAACCGTTGCCATCGCTGGCATGACTACTGCTTTGCTTTTTTTCTTTCATGTATATTTTTTCGTTGATTATTTTCTTTTTCTTCTTTTTTTAACCTTTTCTTTTTGTAATAAATTTTCTAGTAAACAGATTTTTTATTTTAAATCTTGGCTATAATAATTTTTTAGTCGTTTGCACTTTTTTAGCCATTTACAAAGTTTGAAATGAAAGAAATAAAAATGAGCATTGAAGTTGGGTGGTCGCATCCATAAAACATCATGGCACACCCACGGGCCACAGTAGAAAGTGAGAGAGAGTGAAAAATCGGATTGTTCTCTGCTTGACCACGATTCTCCATTCTCACGATCCCCGGTCATCACTTCAAAATTCGAACTTCCAACGCCATTCCTCTTTGCAGACAGCATTCCTTGGGAATCCTGAATCAGAAACTAAAATTCCAACAAAAGGCATTTTTGAAGTTGGAATTTCATCTGAACCCTCCTGAGTTGGGAGCAAGGTGCATAAGGAACTGAAATTCTATCCAAACCCGCTTCAGTAGATGAGATCGTAGTGGCGACCGCTGCAAAAACAACAGCTTCAGAGAAATCCGTCGCAGAGAATGAGATTCATCGACTAAAGTTCATCTTTTCGAGTGATGTCACTCAAGAGGAGGTCATGAAAGTTCTTCTCAGCAACTGGAATGACCCCTTGTACGCGCTGAGGTACTTTCTCTGGGCTCAAAAGCAGCAAGGCTTCATCCGATGTTCCGATTCTCTGTGCATAACGTTACAGATACTGATTGAGTCCAGGAGGTCAAGGGATGTTTGCCGGTTTCTGAAACGATCGCTTTTGGGTAGCTCTAGTCCCAGCTCAAGCGTTCTTGTCAAGCGCTTGATTGAGCTCTTTCAAGGATGCACGTCTGAAAATATTCATATTTTTTACTTCATTTTTAAGTATCTTTATCCAAAATGAACGGATAGAGGATGCAGTGGTGAGCTTTTATCCCACGGTGAAAAATGGTGTCTTTCGCAACCTCACGTATAGAAACATTCTAGTGGACGCATTCAAACAATTGAATATGATAAAAGAAGCTAGGGATCTGTACCAGGAAATGTGGGAGAAAGGGATGGAGTGTGACCATTTTACACTTGATGTTGTAATTCATGCCTGTCTGAAGGATGGAAAGAATGAGGAAGCTGAGGAGTATTTCATGAAAATGAAATCTCGAGGTTCCAAGATTGATGGCGTTGCCTATAGCAATGTTATTCGGGTTGTTTCCAAGATACCTAATTCAAAGAGGGCTTGTGAATTGCTCAAAGAGATGATAGATTTGGGCTCTCTTCCATCTGACATGGTGTACACAAGTGTACTTGGAGCTTGTGTGAAGCAAGGGAATTTGGCAAAGGCATTGAGTTTAAAAGATGAAGTGATTAGAAATGGGCATCGGCTGAACTTGGTGGCTGCGACGAGCTTGATAAAGGGCTATTGCATTCATGTTGACTTAGATGGTGCTCTGGGCATGTTCTCACTTATGGTTGAGTGTGGGATCACTTCCAATCATGTCACATTTGTGATTCTAATTGATGGGTGCTTTAGAAATGGAAATATGGAGAAGGCATATGAGCTTTATGAGGAGATGAAAAAAATGGGAATCTTGCAAAATGTTTTTACTTACAACTCATTGATTCAGGGTTTTCAAGGAAAGAAAAATTGGGTAGTAGGATCAAAATTGTTCAATGAGGTAGTTGAAAATGGAGTAGCTAAGGTCTTTAAATACAATAATATGATATATTGGTGTTTCCACCGGACTAAAACTGGAGAAAATGCATTTAGGTGAATGCACTAATGATTGAGATTTGGAGTCACCATTAGTTTTTGAGGAAAAACCGGAAAACAATATCATATCCAACTAGTCCACATTAGAAATTCTAGGGAAGTTGCTTAGTTGTACAAAGGGAAAGGTTTAGGCACCCTTTGCACCCAAAAATGGGTTTCCATAAGTGTTTATTGCATTTTTTTTACTTAGGCAGTTTCATTGTACTTTGGTTGGTTTTGAAAAGATTTTTTGATGGTTTTGTAAGCTGTATGTAGGATTCCATTTGATTTCAACAAACTATTCAAATTTCATTTCCACACCAGAATATTTCATAAAGGAAATCCAGTTTCAGCACTAATATATGAAGATTCAGCAACACACCATGAGGAGTCCAAAAATAATGCAAAATTTCAGCAATGCACCATAGGAAGTCTTATTCCAGGCACTTATTCTTCTCAAGTATATCAAACCAATGATGGAGAATTAAATATCCAAAAATCATGAATAAGTTCAAACAAAACAGTAAATCTCACAGCCCATTCCATATATTCTCTTCCATTTAAATAACATGTTTTTATTAAACTCAAAAATCTGTTTACTTCAATCTTCTCTCTAATGAAAAATAGAGACATGAATTTAATCGTCAAGTGGCTGTAAATGGCTCTCAATTAACTCATACACAAAACATTCAAAATAGAGATTCTTAATAAAATTATATGAGACTGACAAAATCATAGAAATGATCAAACCAAGGTATGTAGCCAACATTTATTTCATACATAAACTCATGTATGCAGAAACAGAAAATAAGTTATTCAAAGCATAGAAAACGATTAACAACATCCTCAACCGAAAATCTAGACAGTAGCATGAATCAAAACTATCAAATTTCAAAACTAAGAATAAAGAGAAGATTCAAAATTGCCTAGAAAATCCTTCTGATGACCATGGGGAATGAGAACTCTCGCTCCAGCCATCATGGACAGGTATAGAAATGAACCATCTAAAGAACAAAGAAAACAGAAATAACATGCAGCATCTAATACCAATGAAAGTTGTCTTATTCTATATAGATTTATTGAAGAACAAATGTCAAATGAAAGGCTACATGGCTACCAAATTTGTTAAACCAAAACAGTTTCAATAATCATACTTGACCAAGAACTAAAAGAAAGTTGAAATCTCTCACAATTTGTTGGGAATCTCACTTCCAATCTAAAGGATAAACAACAGAAACTTGTATCCCAAGCAAAAGTCAAATACTAGCAGTTCTTCTCTCTCCCTTGAGCTTTAACGGCTACTCCTTCCCAAAAAACGTGAGAGGATCTCTCCTTCCTCAGAAAACTCTCCCTCTCAAAAAAAAACTTCACTATTCCCATTTTCCCAGCCCCTAAGCAGAAAAGAAAAGCTCCCTCTCCCTTATGTAGCCTCTCCATGCAGAAAACTAAAGAGAGATTTTATATCCCATGCATTAAAGTCTTAGAAAAGTGCATGGAAGCTTCCTAATGGTCCCCACATGCAATAAAGCATCCAATCAAAATAAGACAGCTCATCCAGACAGTTAGTGGGTGAAAAAATGCACAACAATGCTCAAGTTCTATCAAAATTTCAAAACAACATCTGTTTTAACAATTACCAACACAACCTTAAGTTTTCAAATGCCAAAAATGCACCATACAAATGACGAATTATTAAAAATATAATTGTAAAACAAACTATATCAAATCAAAACAGAACAAAAAAGGGTGTCTACAGATGCCCCTCTTTGGCTGAGACTTCGCAAGTCAAAAGTCAAAGATTCGAGACACCTAGCCGGTAAAATCATATGAATCTATGGATGAAATAAAAATTTTGAGCCGTCCTTCATGAAGAATCAAGTGACCCAAAATTAACTGGCTTAGTAGTTTAATGTGTTGCACCATTGCGTGCATTCCTTTCGTTAAATTGTCTGATTATCATGCCATAAATTTTGAAACAAATAGATTCCTCAACTCCTTGGTCATCACCATGCTTTATTCATGAATCCTTACAGGATATAGATCCATCGCCCATGCACCAACTACCATGCTTCATTCACGAAGCCTTACAGGCTTGAAGGTGATGGCATTTGCTAATTTGCCGTCAAAATATTTAATAATGATAATGATTTTTTGCAAAATAAATGACATGACAAATTGCACAAATTAATTAGGGGAGATACGGTTAGACTAACACTGTGAGTTTATCAAACTTGAATTCAATTTTTCATCATCCATTTTTCAGTTGAATTTTGAATTTTCTGATTTTTTTGTATTTTCGGATTTTTTTTTTGAATTTTTGAATTTTATTTTTATTTATTTTTTATTTTTGATTTTTGATTTTTTTTTTGATTTTTTTGATTTTTTTTTATTTTTTTATTACAAGAATCCAAATGAATTGCATCTCATTTGGTCCATCTTGATGAACTATGTCAAAGTCCCTTAACGATCTCTTCCGATGTATTGGTAAAAGTTTCATCCAAAGCATCTCATCTTTTTTGCCCAAAATGACATGGGTAGTCACATGTCTTCCAAAAGAAAGCTGCCACCGACAATATCCTCTCTCTATTGCTGCTCCATCATTAATTTTCTATGACAGCAACTTGTTTTTTCTTCAAAATGGCAAAGCCACCTACTTGTTCTCAAAAGGAAACTGCCACCTGTAGTATCCTCTTTTTATTGCTGCTCCACTATTAATTTTTCTATGGCAGCAACTTGTTTTTTTCAAAATGGCAAAGCCACCTACTTGTTCTCAAAAGGAAACTGTTATGTCTAGTCCTTTTTATTGCTACAGCTTTTTTCATCAATATCCTGTTGTTGTAACCTATTTCACCCCTCAACATTGCTGGAACTTGAGAGAAGAGTTGCTGGAAGTTGCTTTGAACTGCTGGAAACTGGTTTAAAGCTTTTTAAAATTGGATTTGTTGTGCTGAAACCATGTTCTAATATTGCTGAAATCTTATTTCTTCCACGTTTCTCTTCATTATTTTCTGTTTTGATGACTTGAAACTGCTGGAGAATCCTCTCAAGTTGCTGAAAACGGATTTTAGACTGCTGAAATCCAATTTGAAGTTTACTGGAATCTTTTACAAGCTTGCTGAAAATAGATTTGCATTTGTTGAAATCCGATTTGAAGTTCACTGAAATCTATTCCAAGCTTGCTGAAAACAGATTTACATTTGCTGAAATCTAGCAAATCTGATTGTAATTGAAGCATCCACTTGGAAGAGCTGAACGTGAATTGAGAAGCAACAATTCCGAAACTTCGAAAAATGAGGATTGAAACTTAGTAGAAATTAGTTTCAATAGCTAGCTTGTATGTGAATTGGGGTTCAAAACTCAGATTTAGAGGTGCAGAAACTGATTGGGTGTCATTAAGCTTCTCTTACATGCACAAATTCTTCTTGGTTGACTCTCTCACCTTGTTCATTGCTCATGCTCTTCAAACATGTATTTTCTTCACACTTTGCAATCGTAGGATAATGGATCAAAGAAAAGATGGGACGCCTTATCAATCACTTCGACGCAGGTCAAATTGCCATGACAAGTTGAAAGTGTGGATTGACTCTCTTACAGACGATGAATTCGTATTATTGGGCAAACATAACTTTACCTATGCTTTAGAACTGTGTAAAGTTACTCTCGATTGGGACTTCTTGGAAGCTGTGGCGCGACATTGGAATCCCCTCACCCAAGTATTTCAATTTGGGGGAAATGAACTATCTTTATCCTTAGAAGAGGCATCTCGTCTAACTGGACTTCCACGGCATTGTCCATTAACCATCGTGAAACCCAAAGATGGATATTTTTCAAATTTTAAGAAATATTTGGATTTGATAAGAGACCAAGTGACACCTGGGCTTCGAGGAAGTGATCTGAATCGGTTCTCCACTAAGTACTTGATAGAAGGATTTTCAACAATTCGCGATGGACCTCAAATTAAAGGATACAAGAATTGCATTCGTGGCTTGATCCTTTGTGTTCTTGGAGAAGTTTACTTTGGTGGTGATATAAAGAGCTTTGATCCTCTTCTTTTCCAAGTGCTGAAAGGTGTTCTCCAAAAGCAGACGGTTATGCCGTTGATAGTGTCTGAATTATATAGGGGCTTAACCAATTATGTTTTAAAGAGAACAGCTGTGCTTGAAGGATGTTGTGCGCTCCTCCAAATATGGCTCAAATGCCCCTTGGGTTTGATTCCAGAGCTTGTTCCTTTCATGGCTACGAAAGTTAACATCATGAGGATTCTCTTAACCTGCTGCCCCACCAATAACACAATCTCGTCTGACTCCGACCCAAATTGGCTAGCTAAGCTTCGAGATCATGAGATCCATTGGCATTGCTCTTGGCTTCTCACCAACCCTATCATCTGCTCTCCTGACTGGACTCCTTTGTGGTTACCTGGTCTGCATGGATTGATGCCATATTATCCGGATCGTTTTCTCCACCAACTCGGTTATGTGCAGGTTGTTCCTCAATTGGTACTATGAAACCCTAACCCACGTAGGCCATATGTATGCACTTAACATGTATATTAATGATTTTTATGCATGATGGAATTATGAAGATATTTTATGATTTTTGCTAATTATGGCAATTAGGGTTATGAGTTAGCATTAATGATGTGCTTAATGATTTTGAGCCAAATGAGGACATGGATTTAGAATGAATTATTTCTGATTTAAATGTACAATTATGGCATGAAAAATTATTTTTCCATGATTTAAAATGAATTATGAAAATTAAGATGGAAATCGACAAGTGAGATGGAAAATATTGAAAAATTCATAACTCAACGCCTAAATGGCGGATTCAAGTGAAATTTGAAAAAAAAATTATTAATATTAGGGTTGATATTATGAAATAAAAAGATTATAAAAATTTTTGATGAAATGAGAATTTTGAATTTTTAAAGTCTAAGCTCATTTCAACCGTCAACTTCAAACGGTTATATCGGGAGCTAGAAAACTCGAATTGAGTTGAAATTTGAAATGGTTGAATGAAATGGTGAGATAATTAATTTGGATGGGTTGGATTAGTCATGAAAGATTGGGAAAGTACCTCCAATGAAAAAGGTAGGCAAGTTTGACCCATGCACCTCAAAAGTACCAAAGCATTTATGAGGGAGTACCATACATAAATGCTAGAGCCAAAAGGGAGAATGAGGTGTCCATTGCAGGGATTTTGGATGGAATTTATGCAATTAAATAATTTGCAAAATTCAATGAATTATCTAACCAATTAATGCTCAAAATGATGGAGCTATGGAAGCCTAGCCTAGGTGGCAATGGCATGGACAACCAAGGGCCAAGGGGGCTGCCCCATTTGAGTTTTTGATTTTTTTTAAATACCGTATGTTGCTGGGACAAATGTGCATGAATTATGCAACCAATAATGAAGGGTTTCAATAATTAAAAAAATGCAAAAAGGGGTATATACACTGCTCAACCGTAGAGTGCAGTGGGAGTGAAATGAGGTGCAGAAAAATGGCAATTTCAGCTGTTTTAATAATTTTTTATAATGCCAAATTCATGGAGGAATTAAAGGGTAATTAGTATCATGAATTACCCATGATTTGGTAATTTTTAAAAATAAAAAAACTGCTGGAAAATCAGCAGCAAGTGACGTGCAAAATTTGGACAGATTTAACGTGAGTTTGATGCGGTTTTTTCAATTTTGTAAAATGGAAAAGTTGCTATTTTACTTGGCCCATATTAGTCCACCTCATAAAGTAGATAGAGCAGCATTGAATGAATGTGGAATTGCAGCAAAATGTGGGCCCCACTGCTGGAAATTCCGGCAACATGTAAATCCCTTTTGCACGTTGACATGAGAAGAACTTTGGGAAAAACTCTAAGTGCTGAAAATGACCAAAGGGAACCAGCAACTCATGTCCAAAAATTCCAGCAAAAAGGAGGAAGAAACCAAGGAAAAAATAAGGGGATTTTGAAGGAGAAATCATCTCAAAAGATTAGAAGTTGATTTACTACAAATTCAAGTAAGTATATGATGCTGAAAAGTAAATTATGTTCGGAACAGTAACTGGATGATTTTTATCATGAAAATTTTTAGGAAAAATATTCATGATATGAATAAGGAAAGACCCAATTTTCAGCTTAAAAGGATATGTATGTTACAAATTAAAAATCCGTGAATATTAGCCCAAACAGGGTAAAACGGGTTACAGGATCAGCTATAGAAAATGATTTTTAATCATTTTTCTACAAGGATTTTTGGGCTGAAACGATTACAGGATATACAATACATATTGGGGATCACACAAAAAAATTAAAAATGGGGTTTTTATGGGTATAAATAGACCCCATAAATTTCGTTATTCAGGCTGACTGGAAATGGAGTTTACTATTCAGCAAGGTAAAAATATCCAAATAAATATTTAATGTTAATATTTCATGTTGAAACATTTATAAAAGTTAATTGATGAAGTTATTAAGGTATGGTAGAAATTTCAGATCAAAAATACTTGATTTGATATTCATTTAATATTTTAAGATTTCAACACGCCTGATTTCAGCATATGTGGTTAGTTTGAGAAAGAAATCAAAAAGAAATATGAAACCTATGTAGAAATGATCCAAATCGATTCATATATTAAATCTTTAAATATGGATCAAGAAAATGGAGATCATATGCTGAAATTTAGGATTTCTATAACTGCCCATAATTATGTGTCAAAAGACACGTTAAACGGGTGGAAAACGGGTTCCAAAAGTGCTGTT
>JAXCLR010000063.1:2759892-2770371 GCA_035584095.1 Annona squamosa | reverse complement strand
TTTATTAACATATTTATTTATTTTTACTATTTCTAGAGATTTTTAGATTTTTTTTATTTTTAAAAATCTGTGTCATTTTTAGTAAAAAATCTAAAAATCTCTAAAATTAGTAAAAATTGATATTATATATATATATATATTAAATACACTTATATTAATCGTTGTGTAAAAAAAATTTAAAAAATTTAAATTAAAAAAATAGTTGTATGTAGTCAAGCACATTGAGGCTCAGTGCATTGCAACCGGTGAAAACTGCTCTCGTTGATTGTAGGTTGACCTGGCATTGTCCAAGTTAGCATTTTCTAGCATTAACTAATGACAAGTCAACGTAGCAGTGTGTAGCTCTTGCTTTAGGCGTGGTAGAATCGTTCCTCATGCGGATGGCAGCTGCACACTATCAAAAGTAGTAAGAAATGACAATTTTTTTCAAATAACCCCTCATTTGAAAAGTTTTATACCAACATGTGAGTTTTACTCATTACTAGATAGCCCAAGATGGATAAGATAGTTACACAAGTAGTCTTATAAAAATAATTGAAAAATAAATTTATTATATAGAAAAATATCAATAAATAATTAAAAATAAAGTACTTACAGAAAGTTAAAAGTTTTTATCAGATTTTTTTTTAACATTGTCAAACATATCTTAAATTCTTTTGATGCACAATCAAATATCTGAACAATTTATCATTAACTTTTCATAGAAAATTAAACGAATCAAATAAGTAGATAATTAGTTCCAAGTAGCATTCAGGGATGAGATTTAAACGGTTAAATTTATATGTGCATTTTTTATAATCTCAATACTTATTTTTCAAATAAAATACCTATAATATGTCCAAAACAAAAACAAATATATTTACAACTAAAAAATACGAGATATTTTAATAAGTTTAAATATTTAAAATATACAAATAATTAATTTTTACATCAAGTTTTAATTATAATAAAATTAATGGTTTCAATATTTAAAATAAATTATATAAAATATATTTTTTAAAAACTAAATAAAATAAGAAAATATCAGCAAGAATAACCTTCCACTAATCATTTGAAAATACTCGAAATGCCAGAATCAACTATTCAAAGCATAATAAATCAAACTTAGCAAATTAGAACACAAAATTGGTACTCTAAAATCATTTTAAAAAATTCTGATTATACAGAAGATTTTACTATAGAATTAGTAGATTTGATTGATTCATGAGCAGATCTTAATTACATAAAAGAAAGATTTATTCCTTATAAATACTTTGAAAAAACCAATTCTACCATTGCCGCTGCAGATGAAACAGATATTATAGTAAATTATAAACAATCAAAAGCAAATATATATAAAACAACCATTTTGTTTTCAAACTCCTTTTATACTTATTAAGAACATGCAACAACCAATTATTCTAGGAACTCCTTTTTTTACAAATGATCAAGCCTTTTATGGTCACTAACGAAGAACTCGACACAGATATAAATAATAAAGAACTAATATTTAAATTTATTCAACCCCCTAAATTAACACTTTTGCAAAATTAAAAGAAGTCTTGTTGTATAAAAAGAATTTTTGTCACTTAAAAGAAGAAAGTTGAATAAAAATTATAGAACAACAAATTTAAGGGCCGTTAAGAGAAAAATAGAATATTTCCCCACCAAACTATCCCAAATGGTTTATTCAGACATTCCAACTGCTTTTTGGAATCAAAAAAGACATATTGTTTCTTTACCTTATATTAAAGAATTCAACAAAGCAAACAATCCCTATTAGCCTGACCAATTCAAATGAATGACAAATTATTAGAATATTATAAAAAAGAAATTACAACTTTATTGGCCAAAAAACTTGTTCGACCTAGTAAATCTTCATGGAGTTAGTCTTTTATGTTAATAAACTGCTAAAATAGAAAGAGAAGCTCCTAAATTAGTTATAAATTGTAAACCATTAAATAAGATTCTAAAATGGATTAGATATCCTTTACCAAACAAACAAGATTTATTAAATAGATTAACAAAAGCTAAAATACTTTTTAAATGTAATTTAAAATCTGGCTATTGGCAAATTCAAATAAGAGAGGAAGATAAATATAAAATAGCTTTCACTGTACCATTCGAACATTACGAATTGAATGTCATATCTTTCGGCTTAAAAATGTTTTGTCCAAATTCCAAAATATAATGAATGATATATTCAATCCTTACTCTCAATTTGCTATTGTGTATATTGACAATGTCTTAATATTTTCGAAGGAGATACAACAACACTAGAAACATTTACATACATTTTAAAATATAATTTATAATAATGGTTTAGTTTTATCTGAAAGAAAAATAAAGCTATTTCAAACAGAAATATTATTTTTAGGATTTAAAATAAAAAACAATATTATTCAATCAATTAATAGAACTATTGCTTTTGCAGAAAAATTTTCGGATTCAATTACCGATAAAAAATAATTACAAAGGTTTTTTGGATATCTAAATTATGTAACAGAATTTTATAAAATGTAGCACAAGACAGACAATTATTAGTCCAAAGGCTAAGAAAAAATCCTCCTACAAGGATTGATAAACATACTAAGGCAATACAAAATATTAAAACTAAAATAAAATACCTTCCATGTCCACATTTAGCCCAGCCCAACCTATATAAGATTGTTGAAACAAATACATTAGACATAGGATATGGAGGAATTCTTAAACAAAAGAATAATGACAAAGAAGAAGTTATTCATTATACTCCAAGACTTTTGAATGATACAAGAAAGAAATACCCTACTATTAAAAAAGAAATATTAGCTATAGTAACTTATGTTCATAAATTTCAAAGTGACTTATTAAATGAAGAATTTTTATCACGAATAAATTATAAAGCAACAAAATATGTTATTGAAAAAATGTTAAAAACTTACTATTAAATAAATATTAGTAAGATAGCAAGCTTTATTAGCCATCTTTGATTTTTAAAGCGAGTATATTAAAGGAGAAAGTAATGTTCTTCCCGACTTTTTGTCTCGAGAATTTTTGCTGAGAAGAATCTAATATGACTGCATGTGATTTGTTGGTTAGTTTTTTAATCCTTAATTGTTATGGATCCTTCTGCAACAAGCAATATCAATTCACATTATGTTTCCAAACAAGTTATATCAAAGCTCTATTTATGGATTTGTGATCGAGAAGTGATTTGGTGTTGGATGAATAGTTTTTGATGGACAAGATCAAGATCATGATGGTAAATTTGGAAGTACAATTTACCTTGTGGTGCATACATTGTGTTGGCTGCCAGGGAAGATCTATTTGTAAAACATTCCTGGCCATGGATGATATATAGGAGTTCATATTCGGATTTCGTCAGGGTAGCGTGCTGCGGGTTATATATTTGCAATTATTTATAAAGATGAGTGATCCTGTTAGCTCAGGCTAAGTAAATGTCTCACTTAGCCCACTTCAAAAATCCTATTTAAAACAACTTTTTTGTTTTTTCTTCATGCACTTGTTTATCTAAGTGTATTTAATTTATAAATCAAGTTTTACCATTTTTAGATATGTATATATATTTTTTTAGATTTTAAAAATAAGGATATTTTAGATACCCACATCATTATGCTACAATAATGTTAATATATTTGCAATTTAGTCTGGCTATGTAAGGATTATTTGCAATGTTTGAAACTATATAAATATATTTGTAATTATAGTCAAATTATAAGGATATATTTGCAAAAAATCCTTTTCACATTAAAATCTTTATCAAATTGTAGTGTCTAACCAATTAGACACTATGATAGGCCAACGTATGGGCATAAAAATAAAAATAAAAAGTGCAAATAAACAAAGAATAAATATGATGCAAGTACAAAAATTAAATGTGATACATGCTCATACAAAAGTAAAATAAAATATAAAATGCGAGTTCATGAGTAAGAATGACGCAAAGTATGTAAAATAAAGAGCAAAAGATGTAGAAAAAGATGCAAAATAAAAAATTCAAATAAAGAAAATGTATAAATATAAAAGTTAAAGAAGAGAAATACAAGCATTAAGTTTTTTTAATGATGCGAATTATTAAAGTTTTTATATAATGCAAACTAGTTAATCAAGTATATCAATTAACAAATGTTAGAAGTTAGTTGAATTGTGTCAATAAATAGGTAAAAAATGAAAAAGATAGATTTAAGATCAGAAATACTAATAAAGAAAGAAAGTATAGACATAGAAGTTGAAGTAAGGATATGCAAATATTAAGTCTTTTAAAGTTATTAAAGTTATTTAGATGACATGAGGAAAATCAAATGCAAACATATAGGTTAGCTAGGCATAATTAGTAGTTAGTTAAATACATGTAAGAACTAAACAGGAGTCGCGACAACTAAAAAACAATAGTTATACCATATACAATGAAGCATTGGAATATAAAGATTGCCAAAATGAAGTTATAACTAGAAGAAAAATAAATAAGACCTTATTCTCCTCTAATGCATTAGTCTTGGGAGTGCAAAAACATATAAATTCAAGAGGGTTAGGAGCGAGAACTTATTCCCTGAGCTTTTTATAAGACCTTAACTCAATCTGAAAATAAGTATATGAATTTATTCTCTTAAGTTTGAGTGCAAAATTTTGTATCGAGAGAGCTAAATAAGAATTCTATTCCCACCGTGTAGGTAAGATTTTTTATAATGATCTTTATAATTTTTCTAAAATAATATAGTTAAAAAAGGAATTATGATGGAATGGCTGCAATAAAAATAATTTTTATTTATTTTGAAATAACTTTTTTAACTGTGAACTTGATGGAATGCTATATAATAGGAACGATATTTTGCAAATATTTTTTTAAAGAAAAAGGTTAGACATCTTGGATGCAATCGTAGATCGACTTTCATAATATTTTTTTATTCAAAGTAGACGGTTAAAATGTTGTGCTATGTAATGGCATAAAAATTTTATAAACTAGCTAATATAAATCGAAATGCACATTATAAGAGAATAAGCATTTTTTTTTCAAATGACATGTTTGAAACATTTTCTTTAAAGAAAAAGAAACAGCAACTAACGCATGTTTTTAAAGAAAATTATAAAAGAAAAAAAACGAAGATAAAGCAGCTACGATAAATGATATGATAAAAAAAATTGAAGAGGGTGCAACAGTTAAATGCATGGGATACGACTTGAATATGAGATTTTTATACTTTTTTTTAAGAAGATGCAACAAATAATGCTTTCATGTGACTAAAGATGAGATTTTTATAATTAATTTTTTGAAAAAATGCAACAACCGTTATGCATGTTATTCAAAGTGAGAAAAAATACAGCAAAGAATGCAATGTCGTGATTTTTTAATGCTGATAATGGCGTGATTTGAATGCACCATTTTTTAGGAGTGCAACTTGGTACTGGGTCGGTCCGAACTCGCCCGACCCGACCCGGTACCAAAACCAAAAAATGAGTTTTATTTTTTAGATTTTTTCCAAAAAAATAGACCCGATTTCAACCCGACCCGTAGAAACCCGAAACCAAACCTGGGTTCGCACCAACCCGTTACCAAAACTCGACCCGGTCCGAACCCAATGTAATTTATATAATTTTTTCATAAATTATACATTTTTTTTAGTTTTTTGACACTTTGGAGACATGAATTTACTTGAATTTTGAATTTGTTTAAAAGTGGATGTAAACTTATTTAAATTTGAGATTTGTTTATATAGTCATTTTAAATTTGGATTGCACTTAAATTAGATTAAAATGTTGAACAATTATTCCCAGTGCATTTAGATTTAGTTATTTTGAATAACTGTTATGTGGATTATATTTGAATTTGAGTTGGCATGATAAATCTATTTCATATTATACTTTCTGTTAATATGAGAAATCTATTAGTTTGAATTTCATATTATAGTATAAATTCGATTCATATTTTAAGTTTATTGGTATGACAAGTAGTCAATTTTTATTTTAGCAATTTGTATGATAAATATTCAGTTTAAATTCAATTTCAATAATTTGTAGATAGTTTTTAGTTTCAACTATAATAGTTGGTATGATTTATTCATTTTCTATTTACTACACTTGAGTCATTCCATTAGCTATTAAATGGAATTCAGCGTGAGACTTGATTTCATAAACACAGGTATATATATTCAAATAATTTTCTTTTAGATTACAATTAAATTTGGAAAAAAAACAGTTTATTGGTAACCCGAATTCTAACCCTAAACCAAACCAAAACCAATGCGAACCCGATCCTAACTTGGTCCGAACCCGGATTAAATTCGTAGGGTTTGGGTTTACTCCAACCCGATTGCCTTAGGGTTTGGGTTTACTCCAACCTGGTACAACCCGACCCGAGTTGCACTCCTACTATTTTTTATGTAAATCAGGCAGCAATAAATGCATGCTATGCAAATTTTTTTAAAAAAAATTCCAATGACAATAATGCAATGTCGTAACGTGACGGAAAACGTGCAACAACCATGTATTCTTTTTTTTTGAGAGGTAATGCATTACTGTGCATTTTTACATATTGTGCATTATTTGATAATACACTAATATTCAAGAAAAATGACGGGATCGAAAAAGCATGCATATTGTTCATTTGACGGTGATGGCATAAGACATCTAACATTGCTAGATAGGATAAGAATTAGGGTGTAACCCGAGTCGAGTCAGGTTTTATCGGTTGAGGTAAACTCTAATTATAAGCCTATCAGGTACAGGTGATTCCTCATTGTAAGCTTATTGGATTTAAGTGAACTCAAACCTAAACACTAATATTAAAATTCATGTTCGGCTTGAGTTCGAACCAAGTTGGCATTGACTTTGGTATTGGTTTTTTATTGAAATTGGGGATTTTCTTAAACTAGAAGTTCTACCCATAAAAAAACAAACTATTTGAATAATTCTAAAATATGTTTTTAATTATAAGAATTTGTTTATTCATATTTACACATAAGTATGTTTATATGACTTATGATATTTTCGATTTTGATAACAGTTAATTTGCTAATTAAAAGATAATGCAAAGTATAATGAATGTAATGGATTTACTATCAATAATCAAGTTAAAAAATAAATGGGATTTTCTACACATGTTTAATAAAAATGAGACTTATATATCTCATAGTTAATTAGTATGTATGTAGTAATTTTAAAGAGTTCGTATATTTGTAATTATTTACAAATTGAGTTAATCTAGATGCAATATATTTAACTTTTTATAGACAAACATAGATAACATTTAGGTTATAATTATAGTTAAAACACTTAATGCATATAATTCTTTGAACAAATTAGGAGGATACAGGGTTTAAACTAGGTCAAATTTTGGTACCAAGTTGATATAAACTTAACAAAGGGGTGATCGGGTGCGATCGGACTCATGGGGGCAATAAATGGGTGATCGGGTTTGGCCGGAAGCATGATTGTCTCCATGTGTCAGGTCGAAAGACCTATTTTGATTTTTTATTTTTTATAAATATATAAAGTTAGGTGTATTTATGTAACGCCCTGGCCCAACTGTCGCAGTATTGTCCACTTTGGGTCTTAACCCGCACAGTTTTGTCCTTCTGGATACCCTGAATGTACCTCAAAAGGCGTCTCAACAAAGTTACCAATGACTTCCACTTATAGCTCAGGCTCCCTCCTTCATCCAAACCGATATAGGATGTTATATCCACCCCCTTGGGGCTCCAACGTTCTCGCTAGACACACCAGTAGGATATCGGGAGTCAAGGCGCACTACAACTCCTAATACTTGAACCAATGTACCGCCGGTGGAAGAAGTTCCTGAGCCAGCAACTGCAAAATGAAGCTAATAATGGAGTTGGACCTGATCTTGTTTTGCTACAATGGAAAATATGATGGGGAATCCTACTTTGACAAGATTTATGGATACAATGTGCGGAGTTATGTACAAGATGCATCAGGAGTTTTGCCGAGAGATGCAAGAGGAGATGTCTCAAGTTAGACAGCTTGTGACAAGTCGACTGCCAAATCCTGCGTCATATAACCTGGCTCTGATACCATTTGTAACTCTCCGGCCCAACTGTTACAAGTATTATCCGCTTTGAGTCTTAACCTGCATAGTTTTGTCCTTTTAGGTACCCTGAATGTACTCCAAAAGGCACCTCAATAGAGTTACCAACGGCTCCCACTTATAGCTCAGGTTCATTCCTTCATCCAAACTGATGTGAGATGTTATAATTTAATCCAGAAATCAAATTTTAACATTTTTGGATGCTTTTAACTATATCTATTTTTAAATACAATAACACTTTTCATAACTTCTAAGTCAAAAAATTACAAAAATGTTACTATATTTTGAAAATAAAATACTAAAAAGCTTCCAAAAATAGTAAAAATTAGTTTATGGGTTAAATATACCTAGCTTTATATATTTATAAAAAAAATTAAAAAATGGGTTACACGACCCAACTTAATATTTAGTTTATTTTCTCTTGAGTCAAGTTAAAATCAGATTTATTTTGAAAAAACTCTCAAAAATAAAATTCAAACTTGATTTTGAACCCAGTCAGCTGATCAGGCAAATTCAGATCAACCTAGTAAAAAGTTGACCCTTATTGAGAACTAATCTAGTGAAATAATAGAAAATAAAATAGGGTGGCTTCTTGTTGAAAGTGGAAGCAAATGTAGGGATTTTTGCTGAAAGGAAAAACTTCTCCCCCAAGTGGGTGGGGAAAAAGCTAATTTATAGGTACGTGGGTTGTAAAAATTTTAAAAAGATCACCTTAAAAATTCTATAGGTTTTGACCCAAAGCACTCTGTAAATGAGAATAATGAAGGAGGGCCTTTTAGCAAATTTTATATTTAGTTGTCCTAGCTATGGGGCATGCTATTGGACAATTGTGGGCCAACTATGGATATCTAAAAGTTTGATCAAAATCATTTATCAACTTGCTCTGAAACCATTTAACTTAAAGAAAAATATTTCTTGATTCATCGTGAGTATAAATTGGCTTGTGTGCATTGGAAACTCATTCATCACATGGTTCCTATAAAATTATGAGCTTCCAAGTACATGGGTTAGTAGTTCAAAAAAATAGCTTATATTTTTCATGTAGGCAGCGTAGAGAAACATGTGTATCACTATTTAAAAATTAAAAGCCCATTTAAAATTTTAAAAAATTACTATAAGTTTGTTCCATCTAAAAACTTTTTAATCTAAAAATTTTTACTTTCTATAATTATCTTATTTTTAATTATTTTACATATTTTCTTATACAATTATACGACCTCTCAATATTTTTACAAAACTATTCATACATCTAATTTATCTATTTTAATTTTATTTTCTTTATTCTTTATCATGACTCCTGTTATGTTACATTATTTTCTGCCGAGTAAAAAGATTTTGCACTATCAAATTTTTATGCAAAAGTTTTATCACCAACAAACACACCTTAAGTCCATTAAACTTTCGTATTTAGGAAGTGTATGTGCAAATACTAAACACATCCGTTCAAATCACAGCAACCTGCACAATGGACAATGCTTCTTGCGAAAGGTCACTTGGACTCATGTCCGTTCAGGCAAGTTGGTGGGGAAGTGCGGTATGATTCTCAAAAATTGATGTCTTTTTACCGCATTGAAGACTTTTTTTTGATTTGTACTGCATTGAAGACCCTTGATAAGTAAAAGTGGTCGAATTAAAACTTTTTAATTTAAAATTTTTTACTCTAAGTAATTATCTTATTTTTTTAATTATTTTTTCATATTCTTTTATACAATTATCTTACTTTTCAATTATTTCTACGTAACTATTAATACAATTAATTTATTTATTTTAATTTTATTTTATTTATTCTTCATCTTTACTTCTGTGATATCACATCCTTTCACAGCTTATATTCTCCGTCATTTTTCGTCCAAAGTTTTCGCCATTCCAGAAACACCATTTGCGAATCTGCTTTTTGGAAGAATTTTTAATCAGCCAGCAAATAATTTTTTTAACTGAAACTCCCCTGCAGTGTTTGAGCAATTTGAGTCCAGCCGCTGATTTTCGGAGCAGTGGCTTGTTGCCTTTTGGGCGCTGGGGACTTCCAAGGAACCGGCCGCCGGCGCCCATGCAAGCACGTACTCGGGACGGTAGCGAGGTGGAGGTTGGAATTTTAGTTACAGGGCAGCCAATGCCCAATGGTAATAACCAAGAGACTCAATTTCCCTCTACCTGCCTACTCAGCCTTCCATCGTTTTTTCCATTTCAAGTGCAAATCTGGAAAAACCACCATCCACTCTCCTCTCAAATTCGTCGACTACAGAGACCTGAACTTCTTGGAATCTACAAAACTGCAGGATTTCACAGGAACCACGGGAATTGACGCCTACGCCCGGCTTCTAGATGCTTACACCCGCTCAAAATCATTGAAAGGAGGCGAGGAAATCCACCGCCGCATCGAAAAACACAATGCCCACAGCAAGAACGCGTTCCTGCTCCAAAAGATTGTGTGCATGTACATCGCATGCGGAGCAATC
>JAXCLR010000063.1:2733464-2748903 GCA_035584095.1 Annona squamosa | reverse complement strand
TTGTGGATAGTGAAAAGTTTTAGATTGAAAAGTTTTAACTTGACATTTTTTAACCATTGCCAAACATACCCTATATAGGTAATTGTGTAGAAATGATTGAAAAATAGAATAATTGTATAGGAAAATATAAAAAAAATTTAAAATATAATAATTATAAAGAGTGAAAAATTTTAAATTAAAAAATTTTAAGTTGATATCTTATATCTATGGCCAAACACACCCTTGATTCTAATATAAGATGTCACGAGTGTGTGTAAAAATATTCCCAAAAAAAAAAAAAAATGAAAACGGCTTTTTCTGTAATTTTCAAAACGGATGTTGCGTGTGTCCGTGGAGCGGCGCATCGGAACGGAACAGGCTGCGATCTGCGCTGACTGCGCAACGGTCCGACTGCGCCCCCACAGCATTTATTGCGCTCAGCTGGGAACGGGAACGGGAACGGGAACGGTCTCAACGCCACGCCCTGCTGCCAGCCCGGCTGCCCGGCTCGGATTTGGGAGAAGAATCCCACTCTCCTATCGATGGAATTTTTTGATCGCTGCATATGGACCGCTGACTCCGCTCGAGACAGCCTCATTTCTTCTGCCCTCCCCCCCACACACAATGCACTCTTCACACGTGCGCTTCCCAGCGTCCCTTTAAGCCTGTCTAGGAGGATTCAAAAAGCTAAAATATAAGGGAGAAATAGAATAAGAATATAATGGTGTATTATAAATGAAAAATATTGTATTAAAAATGTAAAAAATATTGTTTAAATTAGAAAAAAGTCAAAATCTATCTTGTAAATACGAATACACATTCCATTCAATCATCTTGAATTCTTTTAATACTCCTTTAAAATTTCAACATTATTGTTTAAAAAATTCTCAACCTTAATATGTTTACAATCTGTTTTTAAAAAATTCAACTACAACCCTACCTCATTTAACATAAACTGATCGGGGTATGTATTGTTAATGGGTTGGATGATAAAAATAAAAATGACACACTATTTAAAATCTAATTAGAAGTAGAGGCTTCTAGTATTGTTGATTTACCTAAGTTTTGAAATATTAATTTTCATATTTATCGTTAATTGGAATATTGATTCTTTATCAATTATAACACATAACTTGTAAAATAGACATCAATAAGAATACTAATTTTTTACCTTATAGATTATAAATAGGTTATAAAGTTAGTGGGTTAAATAGGTTAGATAATCAAAGAAACGCGTTGTATAAACTTATTTAAATGAATTAAACCGGCCAAGTAAATGGGTTGGCGGGTTGAGAAGGTCCGCCTTGTTCTGCCCCGCTAACACGCGCGGACAAGGACGTGATCCAACGGTTGGGATGGGACGGTGGAGTGGTTTCTGGTAGTAGGAATGCCGTGAGGGCCAGGGGAAGCATGAGGGGCCCAGATGACGGGCGGAGCAGGAACCGACTCGACGGGTCGGGCCGCCCCACGCGCGAATTGAGAAATTGCTCCAAAAGGGTAGAAGCGACGGCCGACCTGACGCACCGATGGACGGAGGGATAGATTCCTCATCTGCGTCGCACGTGCGCTTGCCGGATGCTGCCGCGCCGCACGTGTCTCGCGCCTGGAAACTGGAAGTGGGCCATTCAATCCATTGAAAAAGTGGGGCCCAACTTGACGAGATTGAGACGGAAAACGTCGTGACAGCCTGGCGCTGGAGTTGTTACATCCGTGCGTCGAATTTCACAGGGTACGACGCTCTCCCCTGCGGACCTTTTTAGCTGCTGCAGTGCAGAGCTGTTTTTATTTTTTTTATTTTTTTTATTATTATTGTCATCTTCGATTGAAAATGGCAAATTCCTAGGTAAGTGTGTTATCTTGCTTTCTTTCCCATGATTCATCAGAGAGGATCAGGTGAAGGACCAAAAGGCTGGGTCTAAAATCGAGCCCACGCATTTTATTTCATAAATTTGCAGCATATAATTTGACACATACTTATCATAATATCTTTATTTTTCATCCCTTATTCTATTTTTCAGGTACGGGGGCTTTCTCACATGAAACTTGTGCAAGTTTTACTCGTTAGGACTTTTTGCATTTTTTAGTATTTTTATTTATATCTAAGCCATGAATTGTATTCTAAACTATATATTTAGACTTGATGTGAAAATCGACTTGATTAAAAGCTTTTGTTCTCTATAATTTTAAAAAATTTTGATTTTAAGAAATAACAATGCAGTTGCATTTTTATGGATTATTGATATTTTTCATTGAAATGCTTTTTCATGTGATAAAAAATTTTCGAAAAGAATATGATGCAATGCTTGAATTTTGTAATAGTTCATAACTGAATTCCACGTCGAAAAAAGAGTTCCTCATAATTTTAAGTGCTTCATAAGTTAAATATGGTATGACGTGTTTTAAAATCGTGCAACTAAGTTGTCAAGCCAGAGCAGATAATATCGCACTGTGAGACCTATAGACCATAAGCCTAATAGTCGTTTTTAGTACTTGTGTGTGATAAGTGGTATTAAAACATTTCCTCCTCCAGTAGATGTGGTTCGGAGAATTGAGACAATAAAAGCAATAACTGCAGGCAGAAGTTGAGAGTAGAGTTATGGTTCAATGACGAACCAAGTAGAATTCGGTAGACCTGTAATAGTCCAAAACTGAATCCCACGTCGAAAAAAAGAGAAAATTTCTAGTAGTTTATAAATAGGTCTCAAGTCAAATATGGTGTAATATATTTTAAAGCCGCGTGGCTAAATTGTTAAGCTAAAGTGGACAATATCATACTGTGAAATACATAAACCACAGACTCAGTGCTAAAGGTTGCAAGCTTTTTATGCAAGAAAATCCCTTCAATTATCATATCTCATTTTATTTGGTTGTACTTTCTCCTTTTTATATTTTATTATTAATGGTATAACTGACAAAATTAGAATTGTTGGTACTCTCCTTGTGCTAAATTTTTATAAAAAAAACTTAAAATTTCTACTTTAAATAAACAATCATATGAATTGAGCCTAAACGCAAATTGGACAAGATAAGAATGAGATAAGATGAAAACGTGGGATAGAAAAAGTGTTATTGTGAATTGATAATGAAAAAAATGTATTAAAATTAACAAAAGTTATATTGAAAATTAAAATAAATAAGGAAAGTATTTATGAGATATGAAAGATTACATTTGATCCTCATCCTATTAATGTTGAGAATGGGAACATCAACATATATTGCAAGTAATATTCTATTTGATTAAAATATAAATTATAGCATACTTGACATGAACAAAATTTTCATGTAGAAAATATTTTTAGAAAAGTTATGGTGAAAATGTTTTATTTTACATTTTTACAAGTTGAATTTGCGAAATCAAGTTGATTCATCATTTGCATCAGTCTCACTTATTAAGCACAATTTTGACTTTTAACTTGTTTATATTAATCCTCAAGCAAGACAAAATTTTTGTGGTTTACCTAAATTACATAAAAACAAACAATTAAATAAATATGATTAAGAATGAATTAGAACTTACAAAAGCAAATCCCATACATATTCAATTTTGCACCTAATTTCAAATATATTCATTAACTAGGAGCTACCCCATTGATATATGCCTTTGCTTACATAGTGCAAGTGCGAGATCAATTCTCCATGTCACAGGAACTCAATTTTTTCCTCAATTATGGAAGACTAACTTTTAGGAGTTTTATCTCCTTTTAGTATAGGTAGGGCTTAATCGCTAGAAATGTTTTATGAGAGCTTAGCGTATCTAATGGACTTTACTAGTAATATCAAATGTCATGTTGTACATTACTAATCAAGAAAATATATATACAATTTTCAATAATTCCTTCCGCATCCATGGTTTTTACCCGAATTTTGATTTATACCCACATTCCTAAGAAGGATTATTAACTTATGTGAGAAATGAAAAAAAATTATCTAATCCTAATTTTTACCCTAATTTACAATCCATCCTTTGATTTCCATTCAAACACTAATTTTTTATTGATATGGGCTCAAACGAAAACTATATAAATTATGGATTATGGTAGGAATCAGGATATAAGCAATTTTTTCCATTTCTCACACATGCTAACAACATAGTTAATGGGTTCTTAACAACTTGAATATAATCCTGAACCTAGCCTCGGGACTAGGTTTCATGTCCAGGCTTACATGCCCGTGAACTGGAGTCCTAAACCCAGCTACTACTATGGAGGGTGCCTACATGAGTTCCCAAAAAAAAAAAAAAAACAACTGAAATATAATGGGATTTTAAACCATACATGTAGGTATGAGAAAATTATTTGAAGTTCAAAAGGACATTTTTTTAATGGTATTAAGTTCATAAGTATACTTGAAATCAAGTGCAAAATTTTTTAGTACATTTAGGATTTGCACTAAGTCTTACAACTGTATGAGATCGAAACGCCTACAATAATGGTATAGAGCATAGACTCTATCAAATAGAAATTCAATATGCGTAGGTTTCTTTAATCTTTAGGCTTTTGGATCTTCGAAATAAAGATTAAAAAAATCTCTCCAATTGGATTGGGAGGCTTTTGTGCTCGGTCGGGGGGTGACGTATTGAAGTTGATACTCAACCTCTGGACAATGATTAACTTGGATAACTAGTGAAACCAAAAATACTGGAAATGGAAAGTTTAATTGTCTAGACCAGACCCTGATAGACCAATTCCTATTTCAAGATTACCCAAATTAAAAAATTAATGAGCAGGTGGTTGCTGCTGCTCCATCAGAAATGACTCCTACTTTGTCTCTACTATGTTCCAGATCTTGAAAGGCTTGTTTGGGTTTTACTATTTATATTTTTATATATGTAGAAGAGCTGAGCATGGGGACCAGCCAGAGTAGCAATGATACAGACAAGTGGAGAAAGAAATTATAAGAAAGCAGTCTCCAGTTGTTGAGATGCATATTTCGTATGGCCTTTGAAGATTCTCAAGAAAGTTCACAGATTCCCTCGACTATGAGCTTTTTTTAGATGTTTTAAAAATTGCATTTTAAAACCATCCATTCCGATTCCTAAATTGGGGGTGATGATGGCCCCACCTGCCCACATGGGAACAAGAGCAAACAAGCCATTGGAGTATTCTATGCCTGCCTGCGTTGGCCCCCAAGCATGGCTCGGAATGGATGAAAGCCTCGGACTTTTGGAAGCCGACATGCTTTTTTTTTTTTTTTTTTTTTTTTTAATAGAAATTTTAGGTCTCTTGAAAATTTTTTAAAAAGTAACAGTAAAGTGAATAAAAATAAAATAGAAAAAATAATTTTGTAAAGAATATGAAAAATAATTAGAATATAAATCTAATAATATAAAAAGTAAGTTAAGCTTCATCTGGAGTTGTTTCTAGGGAGCAACTTATATGCAAGAGAAATTGTCTAAGTTTTTTTTTTTTTTCTTTTTTGAAAAGCAATATTTTGGCGCTTCCACCATACATGCTTGTAAGCCCTGATTTTCCCAAGAAAACAAGAAAGAAAATGTAGTCCACACACTGCATATTTAATAATATACGAGGGAATGGAATGAGATGTAAATGGATTAAAGAAGTTTTTTTTTTTTTTTCCCTTTGTTACACTGATGAAGCTACAACCTCTCACTTATAAACCAGCGGAGAGAGGAATTTAAACAAATAATAATAATAATAATAATAATAACCAAAAAGAGATTGTAAATCCTTACAAAGTACATCCCTGATGTAGTTCTAGTTTTAAATACATGAGAAAAAAGTAACCTACTAAAAAGCATCTCTCAAGCTACTTATATCTTCCACAATATCACTCACTTTAACCATAAGGATTATAGAATCTGATTTCGGTTCTACCTTTCTAAATCCCATCTTATACGTCCATTTCAGATCCAGATTGACAACCATTGCTTCTATCCATACTGGGTTTTGCAACTCATTCATCCTCCAACTTCTTGCAGCAATAAAAGATCTAACCCATTGTCGGATTGCGGCACCAAAATTAATTATACTCAAACTGTTTATTTAATGTTGCATCCACATTCACTTTTACAAATCCAACTTTTGGTTTCTGCCACTTAGCCAGACTTTTTTTTATGAAATACTAGACTCCATATTTAATCTCCCTTGAAAGGAGAAAGTTGAAGACTTATATAAGTGGAGATATGTAACACACTTAGGGATTTGCCAAGATTGTTCTCAATCCGAACCTGACTAACTCAACTCAATTTATAATATAGTTAAGTTGGGTATTTTAGAAAAAAAATAAGTTATATAATCCAATTTTTAAAGTAGGTTAGCTTGGGTTAAATCATTGTCAACTCAACTCAACCTTGATTTCATATATTAGTGTAAAGTATAATAAATTATTAAAAAATTATCATATATTATTACATAATATATATTAATTAACTAGACTTTTTTTTAAATAAAATTGTTTAGCAATTCTACTATTTTATAAGTCATAAATTGGAAAAAAATTAAATATGATATATTTATTAACCCAATTTCTAATCCAAACCAAACTAATTTTTATAGAATTAAAACAGAGTTAAGTTAAGATGCAAAAAAATATGGTTGAAAGTAAGATCGGGTTCAGATTTTACGATCCTAGTTAGGATTATGCTTACCTTGACTCGAATCAACTCCAACCGATTTACGTCCCTTAAAACTAGTCATGGAATTTTGGTTGGCTCTCTAGTGGCACCCTGTAACGGAGATGTCAAATTCTCTAACATATTTTTACAAATAACATTAAGGGATACTCATCCTTTTTGCTTTAATAGCTTACTAAGAATATCGCTTGCCTCATTGAAGAAAAAACTGATATTGAACAAGTTTCTTACCTCACTACATTGCTAGAAAATGTGAACAGCTGTCTCCTCCTCTGCAGGTTGATTGCATAGCAGATATTAATTTGCTACATGATCCCCCTTCTATCGAGATTTGATCTCACAGGCAAGGAGTTTGTGACTATCCCCCTTCTTATCTCCAGTTGAAATTTTGTACTTTCTTTGGAAATCTTTCATGCCCATATAGCTTTTAATATCTGCTTTGATTGCTCATTCACCACTGGGTATGCCGTATGCCCCTTCATCCTTCTCCATATTTTCTTCATGGATGACTGTAAACTTACCACCAATAAATCTTCTTCACTTCCTCCCTGCTTGGGAATGAGGAAAAGCAGTATTGAAAACGTAAAAAGGTAAAATAGTTATTATAAAATGAAATGTTGAATTAAAAATCAAAAATATTTTTTAAAAAAACTGTAAATCTCATTTCATACGCATCTCATTTTATCCCCTCCAATTATACCCAAAAGTCCAACACGCCCAACTCAAAATATAGTCGCTGCATATTGTGAAGCTAACAGTCTTTGCCTTCCACAGAAAAAAAAAAAAAAAAAAACAGTAACAGACATTTTTTAGTTAATTAAGATATAAAATCATATAAAGAGGGATAAAAATAAAGGTGTGCTTGGGAAGTAATAAATGAAAAATTTTTGGTGTAAGAGTTTTTTAAATAGAAGAAGATAATATGATATGACAAAAGTAATGATAATGAGTAAAAAATAAAATTAAAATAGATAAGTTAATTTTATTAATAATTGAGAAGAAATGATTAAAATAGAATAGATATATAAAAAAAGAAAATTCGTCATATGCATTGGGCACACTTAGTTTTGGCTCACCCAGGTGCGAATATCTATTTTTAATATTTTTAAAATTTTTTACACAGCTATTAATCTCAGTGTATTTAACATGTAAATTAATTTTTACTAGCTTCAGAATTTTTTTGAATTTTTAAAAGTCAGTGGTATTTTTAGTAATTTAAAACTAATTTTTAAAAATATAAAAATTTCCAAAATTATTAAAAATTGATACACGTATTAAATACACTTGGATTAATAATCCTATGAAAAAAGTTTCAAAAATCAATACAAAAAATATATATTTGCATCTAGGTGTATAAGATTAAAATCTATAGAAAAATATGAAAAATTTATTTTTATATTCTAGCAAATACATTTTAAAAAAATTAAAAAGTTTCTTTCCACCTTAGCGAAGGACCCTTAATTTTGTCCTTCTTTATCTTTTGCGTTCGTACGCATGTGTGGAGTTGATGGACCATGGGCCCCGCATTATGCCCCATTAGTTGTCCCACCAACCGGCCATGTGGGTACTGGGTCAATTTATAATTTTCCTTTCAACTCAGCCGAATTCGATTCGACGATCCAACTGCGGCTCGGTCAATCGGGTTCATTTTTTATTTTTTTTTAAAAAAAACCTGCTTATAATTATTAAAACAGAAGACATGAATTAAGTAGTATAGAATAATCATGACAGATCCGTGCGTTTAGAATTATGGTTAGATTTCTTAATCAAAAAGTTAAATTTTATATTAATTATTATTTTTCTAAGAAAACACGTTCTAGGCTTAAAGCTATGATGGTTGAAATGTTGAATGGATTGGAGTTTGAACTATAAATAAATATAAATATTATAGAAACTTCAATAAATAAGATAAATCATATAAATAAGAAGCATAGAATATCAAAAAATATTTCAGCATTGTAAACAAAAAATGGAAAAGAAATAAAAATCTACTATAATCAAATAAGATTACAATAGAATTGTCTAAAACTCTTACTCTGCCAATTCTTAAGATCTGCCTTATCGATAGGCTTCTCCTTCTCAAGTATCTCAACCTTACAATATTTGTAATTGAAAATTTTCATTATTTAATATTAATATGTGAAAGTATAGCACTACTTAAACAAATTTAATTATGATTTATTTAAATTAGTACAGAAAAAGGGTATAATAACACAAAATTTTAGTAAGAAATAAAGACTCAGCTTATCATTTAGAAACAGTTTTTTATAACTTTGTTTATTTTCTGCACCTTGATAATTAACTGGGGATATCTACTACATTCATTATATTTAGCATCATTTGTTAACTAAGAGATTATGTTTTACTCAATCAAAAAATGTGTCTAGATGTACATTTGCTTTAAAACATATATTCACATGTAAATTCAAAAAAATATATATTTAGATGCACTTACATGTACATTGGAATGTAAGAGTGTGTCTGTCAAGTTTAAACTTTTCAATCTAAAATTTTTCGCTCTTTCGAACTATTCTTTTTTTAATTATTTTCTTACACATCTTTCTATATAACAACCCTACTTTTCAATCATTTCTATACAGATACTAATACAATTAATATATTTATTTTAAATTTATTTTTTTACTCCTCATCATTACCCCTATAATATCACATCATTTGACAACTTTTATTCTTCAAAAGTTTTCATCAAAAGTTTTACTCATTACCAAATTAACTCTAAGAATACTTTACAATATCATATATCTTGTTGAATGAAAATATAACTTTAAAATTGATATTTTACATCAAACCATCTCAATCGGTTGAAATTGCACATTTGTAAATGGGGTCATGTATAATAATATTAAATAATAATGTGGTTTCTATGATAAGATAAATAATGTTAATATAATGGATAAAATAGGTTTTCTATAAATCATCGAGGTTGAAAAAAATGAATAGATTAATACAAAAGTGGGGTTTTATGTAAGTGGAGCTTAATAAAGATAGAATGATTAAAAATATTGCTATTAGGATGATCTTAAAATTAAAATGCCACTTTATATTCAAAAGTAGTGACCTACTAGTTCTGCATGCATTGCAGAATTCAAAAAAAAATTTACAATAAATTCAAATAAAAATTTTGAAAAAACTCACAAGAAGTTTCCCCTGTTTAACTTCCCATCCCATGACAATGAGCCAATGGATGGCTTGGATTGAACATGTGTCATATTGGAGTCATGCGAGGAGACGAGACGCGCGTGTGATGATTGGTATTGGGTTGGGCCATTTGTAGGTGGAGGATACACAAACGTGTATTTTTCAATGCTGGCATGAAATTTTTTTATTCTGCCCATCATCTCTAGTATATTAAAAAGAGATGATGGAAACTACATTAGTGGATTCCTAATAGACAGCTTCGGGGTTTTTAGGTGGGGGTAGATAATGTGTATTGAACTAAGCATTGACCTTTTTGTGGCCATCATGTCAAAAAATGGGTGGAATCCCTTTTGATCTTGGAATAGTGCTGCTCCTCTCTTCAGCTCAGGGGTGGGAGGGAGCCTTTTTCATCTTGGAATAGCGCAGTTCCTCTCTTGAGCTTGGCATTGACCTTTTCCGGCCATCATGTCAAAAAATGGGTGGAAGCCCTTTTTTTCTTGGAACAGTGTAGTTCCTCTTTTAAGCTTAGTTAGGCTAAGCTTGGAGTGCGAGACAGGTTGAGCACATACTATTTAAAATAAAAACCATATATTGTTTAAAATGTAATTGTAAATTTAAAAGATAAATTTTCGTATTTATGTTTAATTAGATAAGCATAAATATTGTTCTAATAATTTGCCTAAATTTAAAAGATAAATTTTTGTATTTATGTTTAATTAGATAAACATAAATATTGTTCTAATATTTTTTACCTAAATTTAAAAGATAAATTTTAGTATTTATGTTTAATTAGAATATTGATTGCCCTATTAATAATTATATATAACCTTATAAAATGAACAATAATAAAAATATTAATAATTTCATTACCTTTTGATTTATATAGGTTGATGAATTAAACCAACTCAATTATCACATTGACATATTATAAGCTTAGCCCGTCTAACCCAGGTCATGGTTTAACTCTAACTTAATAAATTACTCCCTTCATTACTTGTAACTTAGTAGGAGTAAAACTCGAACCAGGTACCTACAGGCTGACCTGTTAAGTACCTTATTTATGATAGGTTCATTTTAGTTCCAAGTAAAAATTACATGCTTAAATTCGAGTGGAGTCGATTCGGTTAGATACCCGAAACCAAACCTAATTTTACATACACACACACACACACACACATATATATATATTATGATATAATCTTTTTTTTATGACAAGGATGGCAGTAAGATTCTCCTCCAACCTCTCCTAGAAAATTCTACAAGAGGGTTGGGGAGAATCTCCGCCCTTAGATTAAAGTCCAAAATATCTTGACACACTACATGAGATATGTAGGTTGGGGACCAAGCAATCCATGAGTACATGAATAGCTCCCTTGCCATTGCAAATTCAACAAGTATGTGGGCAACAGTATTGCCACTTCTTAAAACATGAGAAATTTCATAAGAAAGGAAATTTTTGCTTGCTCTCTTGATCTCAGTAATCAAGTAGCCCACATGTGATATGACAGGGTCATCATTAATCAAGTCTTTGTATAGTAGCAACGAATTGGTTTCAAAAATCACAGCAAATGGAAGAGAAAACTTCTGCGCCCATCTAATGGCCTTCAATAAACCCAAAGCTTCAAGAAGTAGATGGTTTTCATTCCCCCTCCATGACCAGCGCCCAGACGCAATCATCATCCCCTCATGCTTGCCCAGTACAACACCAACCTCAAAGATGTTCTTCGCCTTTAGGTTGCCCGCATCCACATTTATTTTAACTTGGCCATGCTTCGGGGAAAGCCACCTCATGACTAAATCATGCTTAGTGTCCTTGCAACACCTCAAGAAATCTGCAGTATAATATTGATGGATTATACTATTGCAATGATATGGGATAAGTCTGATATCCCTGACTTCCCCAGCAATTTGTTCGCCGTTTCTATGGAGCCAAATCAGCCAGCAAGTTACAAGAAATTATCTAAGCTGTTTACCCATCCAGATCACACCATTAAGATTGCCTTCTTACTTATTAGTGTATTTGGTAATGAATAAAAGTTTTGATAAAAAGTTTTTTAGAATAAAAGTTGTCAAATTCTGTGATATGATAGAGGTAATAATGAGTAATAAAGAGGATAAAGTTAAAATAGATAGGACAGTTATGTGGGTCGTTATGTAGAAATGATTAAAAAGTAAAGTATTTGTATAAGAAAATATGAAAAAATAATTAAAAAAATATAATAGTCGTGGAAAGTGAAAAGTTTTAGATTGAAAAATTTTAACTTGACAATTTCTATCAATTACTAAACACACCCTATATTTCAAAACTTCAGAGTTGTGTGCAGCAGATATGCTTGGACATTGATAGGACAGGTGCCACAGATCTTCCTGATGGCTTTTACAGAGATTACAGATTGGATCAATCTGGATGCCCCTCTTTACAAGGTTCAGTTAGGTAGGAATGGCATTTTCACCATCCTCCAGTTGAAGATCTTTATCTTCATTGGGAGATTTTGCTTCCATATGAGTTGCAAGCTGCTGATCACACTTGGATCAGTTCGTTTCTGCCTTTGAAAACCATCTTGGCTCGCATCGAGTGCCCGTCTGTATCCTCCTGATTTCACCTTATAAATACCATCTGGCTCATTTTCCAGTAGAGACAGTCATCCATATCGCTAACAGGCACAGGGATATTTCTGATCACCTCACCATCCAGCCTCACCTACGGCCACGCCACCTTGACATCCACTTCCTTCCGGCATCTATTATCCCAATCAATGTATCTGTCCACAGTTGCATCAACATTGGTGTTATGTGGTAATATTGCTGTTATATATGTATATATATATATATATATATTTTTTTTTGATATGACCTAAATACCCAATTCCATGTGCAGTCTGACTTCCCCATCCATCTCGGCTTCAACTTTATTTTCTCTCCTAATTTTCCCTCAAGATCCCTAGCCCTAGCCCTAGCCCTAGCCCTAGCCTTTCTCCCAGTTCTACAGTTCTACTCTCTTCTATCACCACATCGTCAATCCTCATGCTTCCTTAGTTCAAACAACGCCGGCGCAAACCCCACCGCCCAACGCAAGATCATCGTCGCCATCAATATCGACGATGAGCCCACCTGCGTCGTCCGATGGATTGCCCATAACCGCCTCCACGCTCCATCATTCTCCCACTAGCATCTTCTATGGCGTTGATTGGGACTCCATCGATCTCTCTGTCCAAGATTCCTCTTTCATGTAGGGTTTATTTTTAAAAAATTAAATTAAATAAAAAAAACCAAAGAGCTGCATATGGACATCTCCATGCATGATTGCCTTTTTCATGTAGTGTTTATGATTATGGGCATTCGATCAAAAAATATTTTTGAATTTTTTTATACAGATGTTGGCCTCACCTAGATTTTTTATGCTACAACATTTGACCATTTTTTCAATTTACTTGTGTCTTTATTTTAATTTTTAATTTTCATGTACTAAACTTTATATTTAAAAATAAAATGAAATTGTTAAACAAATTTAAATTTTTGACAAATTTCATTGGGTAAAAAATTTAAGTAGGGCATGTATATATATATATATATATATGAAATCAAAAATCTTAAAAAATATTTTTTACCACAGTGTCGTGAGCCTGTGACTTGCTGAACATAATCTTAACCCACGTATATTGGATATTATTCTAGTGCCCACCACCGCAAGGTGCAGTCCTGTACAAAAGGGGGCCCACTCAATGTACAAAAGGGGGCCCACTCAATTATATTTATATTTAGAATCATGGTCTCTGTCAGCGTATTAATGTTCATCTAAATCAAATATGTGTATAAGTTTCATCTTAAAATTGGGTAAAATCAACATAATAAAATAGTTTAATATAAATATCAATTTTAAAACTGTATTTTCAACATCTTATTGTCTAAACTGTGATTTTTAGGTAAATAATGATATAAAATATAATAACATTCTAATATATATGATTTCATTTTGTATCGAACTACCCTATAATTATGATGCAATTCATCTAAACTTGATAAGTTTTTATAGAAAGAGAGATATGATATAGTACATTTACCTGCCCTATAAATTGTAGTGCATTTGACTAAAAATGGGCCTATATGCATTTAAATATCTTAATATTTTTATAATTATTTTTCTATTTATAAATCATATTTTAGTTCATTTATATGTTGAAAAAATAATTTTAAACTTGATATTTACATCAAGTTATTGTATTACATTAATTTTATACCTTTTTAGATACGGCCTTATGCACATGTCTAATTTAGATAAAAATTGATATGCTAATTAAAAAATAATTTTAAATACAATAAGTATAGTAGATGCACGTCTTATAATCATATGGGGTCATTATAAGCTAAATGTACCATAATTTATTTTATATATATATATTTATGAGCTTAAGTTCTACATAATCAGGTGATCACATAGAAATTGAGTTATGTAATCAAATCAATTTTTAAAATGTTGCTGATTGATTTAAAATTTAATTCATTTATTATATTTATAATTATTTATTTATACAAAAAACCAAGTTTCATTCGAACCAAACATGTACGAGCTATATTTGTCCAAAAATGTATATATTTATGTATAAATTTGGAAAAATGTGTAGATACATTCACATATATATATAATATAACAATATTCTATACAATCATTTATTTACATAGTAAGATATTAGATAGTTTATATATTGAAAATATTAATTAAAATTTTTTAATATTAAATTATTTTATTACATTGATTTTTCCAAATTTATAGATTTAGCTCCTATATAATTATACTAAACAAGTGAAAGAGCTTTTATGATAATACAAATGACATCAAATATAACAGGTGAAATGAATTTTTTATCTATCATTAAAATTTTATTTTAAAAATAAAATAAGTTACATAGAGTTGAATAAAAGTACACGGGATTATCACTCAGAGCCGCAAGTCGCTATACGCGTGCACGGCTGGAAGACTTTTCATTACCTTTTTAATGAAAAATGGGAACCATTAGGTGTCACCTCCATATGCAGTTTGGTATTTTATTTTTATTTGCACAAATGAAAAAGAGGCATGTGTCATGTATCGTTAGGGGTGCAACTTGGTCCGGGTACCCACGGGTCGACCCGCTGGGTACCCTATTTAGGGTAGGTTCGATTCCAAAAATCCTACCCGTAGGGTCGGTTCGGTTCCACGGGTTAAATTACCCGTTCGAATTAGGGTAGGGTCGGTTCCGGTGCTGGGTACCCGGAACCGACCCGGATCACATATTATTATAATATATATGTAATATAAATACCTAATACCTAAAAGCTCTAAAAATCCACCCTCTCTCCCGCACTCCCGCTCGTCTCCTGCTGTCCCGCCTCTCGTCTCCTCTCTCTCTCTCTCTCAACCCCGCTCCTCTTCTCCCTCCGTCGACGCGCTATTGGGTTGTTGGCTGCTTCTCTCTGGCTATCGTCCAGGTCGCCTATTCCTTTCTCTCTCTCTCTCCATCTCCCTCTCCTCTCTCGCCGCCTGCTTCACCTCTCCTCTCTCTCTCTCTCTCTCCCCCCTCGATTCCGGTGCTGCTCCTCTTCTCTTTCTCACCACGTTGGCATTTCCGATCTCATATATAAGGTCCTTCTCATCGGAAATTCCTGAAACCCTTATGACCTTTCCTGCTTTTTCCCCTTCTCGATTTTTCCCTGTCACTGCGCATCCCTAAT
>JAXCLR010000063.1:2709300-2719908 GCA_035584095.1 Annona squamosa | reverse complement strand
GCTACTTTATTTTATCTTATCATGCTACTCATTCACTTTTCTCATTGTATTACTACCATCTACCTAATTACAAATACTTCTAAAGACTATTCAATTAGATGGAATGAAATGAAAATACAATTTCTCATTTCAATATATAATAATATTCTTTTCTTATTCTGAACACTACCTTTTTTCACTCTCAATCTAATTTTTGATTTTTTCATACACAACAATTCCTAATCATCCAATACTCTCATTTAAATTCTATCGAATCAGATATCTAACTGCATGTTCGTCAACTCTCATCTAAATTCTATCGAATCAGATAATCAAATTGCATGTTCGTCAACTCCAAAATTGGATATAATGCGCTCTACATTTAACTGTATCACGTCCTTTTCATTTGCCAATGTGAGTAGAGATGGATACGAGAATACAAGAAAGAAAATACTTTTGAAAAGCGTGACAATAATCTAATATGATCATGATAAAGTAAAAATAAATAAAATAGTTATGTAAAAAATAATCGAAATATACGAGTAAAATAAAATAACGTGGCTAGTTAAGTAGTTAAACTATAAAATTATTTTTTGAGAAAATTCCTCTTATACCACAATATTTAACCATTATTTTTTTTGTATTACATTTCGGGAGTTCTCCAACACTTACAACATTTCACTTCAAATTTTTTAGACTCCAATGCTAATTTTGCCTAACACTATTATGAAGATAAAGATGAAAGAGATGTCTATTCCTTTTTATTAGAATTTAAATAGAAAATACACCAAATTTATTTTACAAAAAATATGATAGGGACTCTATTTGGAATTTTATTTTATTTTATTTTATTTTATTTTTACAGATGGTGTGGGCAAAATCAACATTTTATATGTACTTAATGATCATTTTGAGCTGAGAATGACGACATGAGTATCCAAGGAATTAGAGGTGAGAATATATGAGTGTTGAATAACTTTTTGAGATATCATGAGTATGAAACAAATAATGACTAAATATTGTGAGTATAAAGAGAATTTTTCCTTGCTATGCAGAAGAATGAGGTAAGAAGTGAATTTTCTTGTACAGTTTACCAAATATTTAGTACTTTATCCAACATAATATTGAAAGTAAAAATTTTAAAATTATATATTTTGCGTAATCTAATTATATTATTTAATAAAAATTTTAGAAATATGATAATTGTATTTCAAAACTTAATTAATGATGATATTTGACAACGATTATAATACAATTATAGTATGTTTGGCATTATAAAAAAACTTATTGACAATTTTTTCTTGTAAAAAACTGTCAACATCAAGTAACCATCATAGAAAATATGTTATGCAAGGGGATAAGAAGATGCTCATTAATGTGCATGGTTGCAATGTGCATTCATCTATCGTCAAACACTAGCAAACTACTGCATTGATTGAATTTGAAATTTGCATGCATTTGGTGCAGTCAAATATAGGCCATATGAGTTTTGTATGAAGGAAAAAACATAGGTGGGTAATTTGAATGCAACACTAGTTGAAATGACAACTTTCAACACCTTTCCCTCGGCTTTAAAAACTTTTACATATTTTCACAAGTTTTTTATAATGCCAAATAACCCTAATAGAAGACCTGAAGAAAGATACAAGAGACTAGAATGGGACAAAGAAAGAAAATGAGAAAGTAATCATGTAGCGTACAAAACGTAAAAAATTATATCATTTTTGTATTTGGAAAGAAATAAAATTTTTGATAACATTTTTTTAGTTTAAAAGATTTTGAATTTATAGTAAGTGATGTGAAAAATGTTATTTGAAAAATTTTATAATTTTCCAAACACCACCTGTAAGTGCAAATGATTATATTAAAAGTTGATTTTGAAAAATCAACCTTAGGAATGTAAAATCCCACTGCACACGTATTGGAACACCCCTATTACATTTGGGCATGTATTGAAAAAAAAAAAAGAAAAAAAAGAAAAAAAAAAAGAGAGGAGATTCCCTCCCAGCATCCATGGCTACCATCCCCCCACCTCGAACTAAACAGCGACAAGATGTGGATTGCTGTGCACGTCGCCGTGGTTCGGCCAAGCGAACTGCGTCGTACATGCCACATCAGCTGCCACGGTAGGGCGGACAATGCTACGCTTGGAATTTTCTAAAAATCCCGGCCTCTATAAATCCTGTGCGGCGGAGCCAAATGGCTGAGGTTTTTTCTCTTTCTACTCGCGTCTGAGCCGGTTTTCAAGCTCACTGCGCGGGGGCGACTGTACGTCTTTCTCACCAAAAAGCCACCAAACGCGGTTTCCCGAGCGGTTTCCAGGTACTACTGCCGCCGACCCATTTTCGCCGTCCTTCTGCTCCGGCGCTGGATTTTTCCCACCGGAAAGCGTCTTCCTGCTGTATCCCGTTGCTCTCCTCCCTTCTCTCCTCTCCGAGTCCTCCTAGATCTGTGGATTTCAGCATCCGACGCTTCCGATCGTTGATAATCTGCCGCTTTTTCCATTCGCCTCCTTTAGCATGCTGTTTTCTCAACTTCTCTTCTCAGTTTTAGATTTTCGTGAGCGCGTTTTGCCGGAATGTGAGTGAATGGTTGAGTCTTCCATTTTCTCTCTATGCACTGGGATTTTGGGATTTTTGATCCTTCCTTCTGCTTTTTCCTTCCATTTTGTGGGCCGCAGATCTCGTTTTTTCCGACTGGATGAGGTCAACCAGCGCAGCGAGCTGTGGTTGAGAAGATGTCGGCGAGGTTCTGTTGTAGGATTAGGCTTTCATTGCTCATTATAGCACCTCATTCTGTGGACGTAGCTTCCTGCGGTACAGATGTTCGACTGGCGGATTTCTGTTGACAATCTCTCGTCTAGACTTGATTTTCTTCTTTTTTGTTTTTTGTTTTTGTTTTTCTGTGGTTTTCAGTAGATCTGTGTAGGCATTTGTTTGTCTTTTTTGCTCCGATAGAAGATGCTATTAGCATTTTGATAGCATTTATGGTTAGGGTTTCGCGCATTTGCTTTATCGTTTTGCAATAACGCCTTGATTTTCCACAGCGTGATGATTTGATGTGTTCTCGATCATTTCATTCATATTGGAACTTTTGCTTCTTTTCCTTACTCTTTTGGCCTACATTTGCTTTTCAGAAAGTAGAAACCCTAAAACCAGCTGATTCCATGCTATTGCCGTCGACTTGATTAATCTTGCGGCTTTAGAGTGTAGGGTTCCGTGATTTATGGTCTAGGTTATCTTCGTCTCTGCTTTTCGCCTTCTCTATCAATTTTTCTCTTTCTACTATTTTTATTTTTCTAAAATTTTTGTTACTGCGCTTTGCAGCGGCTGCCGTCATGGTTAGAAAGAGGAGAACTGGACTTCCTGGTGAGAGCTCTGAACCCCAGGAAGCGAGTAGCAGCGCTGGCCGTGGGTCGCAACGCCCGGCCGAGAGGGCTCCTCAGTCCCAACAGGGAGTTGGCGGAAGCAGTCAAGGTGGGAGGGGCGGAGGTGGCCCAGTTCATGGCCGTGGTGGCGGTTCGTATTTTCCGGGCGGCCGCGGCGGTGGGCGGGGCGGGATGCCACCCCCGCAAGCAGGTGGCCCCCCCTCTGAGTACCAGGGCCGGGGCAGCCGTGGCGGAGGGCCGTTTCAGCAGCCTGGTGGTGGTATGCATGAATCTGGAGGAAGACGCAGGGGCGGCAGTGCAGGTGGGCGCGTTGGCGGCCCTCCGTCCAGGTCATCAGTTCCCGAGCTGCACCAAGCTTCTCCGGCGCCTTATCAAGGAGCTTTTCCCAGCCAACAGCCTCCGGCTGCAGGACTGGGGGAGTCGTCGTCACAGGGGTCGCCTGAGTCAACACCGGCTCAGCTGGTGGGATATTTTCAACCGCTATCCATCCATTCAGAAGGCAGTTCAAGCCAGGCCATTCAACCTGTGACGACCGCCATGCCAGCATCGAGCAAATCAATGCGGTTTCCCCTTCGTCCTGGCAAGGGCAGCACTGGTGTGAAGTGCATGGTTAAGGCAAACCATTTCTTTGCAGAACTGCCTAATAAAGACCTTCATCAGTATGATGTGAGTTTCTTTTTCCTTTGATTTTTGTAGTTTGTTTATGGCTCCGTCATTTGACATCTTTTCCGTCCGAACAGGTTTCTATTACCCCGGAAGTTACTTCCCGAGGCGTGAATCGAGCTGTCATGGAGCAGCTAGTGAGGCTTTACAGAGATTCTCATCTTGGAAGTCGGCTTCCTGCTTATGATGGGAGAAAGAGTCTGTATACGGCGGGGCCACTTCCTTTCACTTCGAGGGATTTTGTTATCACTCTTGTTGACGAGGATGATGGCCAAGGCGTTCCGAGGTCATTTGTCTTCTTTTCCCTTTATATCGGCGCATAGAAGCATCAATCCATCTCTTTCATAAGATTCGATCGAATTCACAGATTCTTCCTTGCTTAATGCAGGCGAGAAAGGCAATTCAGGGTTGTCATAAAATTTGCTGCACGTGCAGACCTGCACCATTTGGGGTTGTTCTTGGCTGGTAGGCAAGCAGATGCACCTCAAGAAGCCTTACAAGTTCTTGATATTGTCCTACGAGAACTTCCTACTACCAGGTAACTTTCATGGTGTTCCTAATTTCTTCAGAGTGAATTGGAGGCCTCTCTGAGATTAAGCATGAGCAAACTGTGTGTTGCTGGTCTTAGGTATTCCCCTGTAGGTCGATCATTTTATTCCCCAGACTTGGGAAGAAGACAGCCACTTGGTGAAGGCTTGGAAAGCTGGAGGGGTTTTTACCAGAGTATCCGTCCCACACAAATGGGTTTGTCGCTGAATATAGGTACTACCTTGTTCATGTACCAAGTTGTTTGTAAATTTGTTTATCTCTTTTCTTAAATTCATAGGTTTTTTGGACTTGTGAACTTGTACGCATGCAGTAAGTTATAGTGCACTGTCTGCTTTGTCAAATTGCTTTATTGTGTGATCATCGTTCCATCCTTTTCTGCTGATTCGTTATTAGTTGTGCATGATAATGTTGTTTCCTAGTGACATGCAACTGTCTTTATTTCACGTGGCCACCCTGCTGCATGCATTTTCATGCAATTATAAGATTATGAATGGTTGTTCATTGTGTCATCTGCTTTAAATTATCTTGTGACTGAGAGGTTGTTCGTGCTGCAGATATGTCTTCAACAGCTTTTATTGAGCCACTTCCCGTGATTGATTTTGTCACTCAGCTCTTGAACAGAGATGTTGTAGCTAGACCTTTGTCTGATGCTGATAGAGTGAAGGTATGCTTTCTCTTTATCCTTCCTCTTTTGGTCACATTGTTTTTAACTGTCAAAGGAGTGGAATAGAAAGGAAGAGGCAGGGATATAGAGGAGGGGTGGATGCGATTGCTTGTCAATATGCAGGGTACAGCGGAGGGGAGGATGCGATTGCGTGTCGCTATCTTCCAACAGGCTCTCTAGATAGTTTTTTGAACTAATTTTATTTCTTATGTTTTCTTGTAACATTCTAGTCCATGATCTTACAACAGTTTATCTAATGTCTGCTGTTCATTGATCTGCTTTTCATATCTTTGCTGGTTCTTGTCTACGTTTACAAAATGACATATGCTCAACTATGATGTTTCTGTAAAATTGTTTTCTTTTAAGTAATTGGCTGATTCTAAATTAATCACATTGTCTCTGATTCTTTTTCTGCTTGTGCTAACTGAGAATTAATTTAGTCATAAATTGTAACTAAGGGGCGTAATTATCGTGTCTTTCCATTCCATTGATAAGTCTTTTTTTATGTTTTCTTGTTTATGGCTGATGCAAATTCCTTATTTTGCCAATGAAACTTCACTTATTTGTTTGATATGTCAAGGCAATGGCTCTTTAGGGTGCAAATATTCAGCTTTTAAAGCATGATGTCTTTTGAACTCAATGTTTTGTGTTGCTATTACTTAGCTTATTGTTTTTTAAATTTTATTTTTTATTGTTACTTAACCTATTATCTGATTGGCAGATTAAGAAGGCTCTTCGAGGTGTTAAGGTGGAGGTTACACACCGAGGGAATATGAGGAGAAAATACCGAATATCCGGCTTAACATCGCAAGCAACTAGAGAACTAACGTAAGCTGTTGTCTTCAGTATAAATTCTTGCTAGTGATTTTTTGTTTTTTCCCTCCAATATTATGGGCGTCTGTTTCTCACTTTCTGCATTGTTTATGTGGATGATGAATACTCTGTTGTGTGGGAACACTAACAGTTTCCCTGTTGATGAGAGAGGCACGATGAAGTCCGTTGTGCAGTATTTTCAAGAAACATATGGCTTTAATATCCAGCATACGAATTGGCCATGTCTGCAAGTTGGAAACCAGAATAGACCAAATTATCTGCCCATGGAGGTTAACAATTTTAACGTTTGACCTTTTTTCTGAATACAAATCATGAACATGTCTGAGGGTTTTTTAATTATATTATGTCAAGGTCTGTAAAATTGTTGAAGGCCAGAGGTATTCGAAGAGATTAAATGAGAGGCAAATTACGAATCTGTTGAAAGTGACCTGCCAACGTCCTCACGAACGAGAACTTGATATTGTACAGGTGATGTGGAATCTTTAGTTTTTATTAGTAGTTTTGGTAATCTTTTGCATTCTATAGGTTACCACCTCCTTTTAGAAACATGATCCAACTTGTATGAGGGGCAGCTAATTCGAAGGTTCTTTTTCAGTTGCAAAATTAGAAGTGAATGGTTAGTTTAATTAAAAGCCCAAGGGTAGTTATTTAAAGAGGGAAATTTTGTTGTTATATAACTGTTAAGTACTGTTAAGTTTTTTTTAATAACTATTAAACTTAAAATTTGCATTCAGTCCCTCATAATGAGTGTACAATCTGATGAATGAGTGTCCCATGATGCATGGGATACACAATCACCTGTAATTGTAGTATTGGGTTAATTCTGATCCCACAACACAGTCTTTACAAATATTTATTTTTATTTCAAAATTTGATCACTAATAATTATTGTGATAATTATTATAGTTGATTTTATGGTCCGATTGAATGTATTTGCAGGGTTGACTTGGCTCTTACAAAATGAATGGGTCAATGGTTATTACAATGCTTTCAATTTTGTACTTTAATTTTGCGTTTGGAAGTGTGTAATTCCTTGAGGTTTTGATTTCATGCATCTCTTTATTTGGAATTTCATTTTGCTTATTGTAATTAACATGTAATGATGCCAGATGCTCATATCTATTTTAAATTTCATTTTCCTAATCATGATCAACATGTCTTGGAATCCCTTATATGGATGATAATAATAATCAATGCATACCCAAAGTGGTCAAGATAATGAAGTGCACAAAAAATATGTTAATGCATGGAAATGCACTTCATGCTATTCTCATTTGAGGATTTTATTAACATCTACATGCTAGCTGCATTTAAATTGCTCTGTTAATTTTATTCATGGTATTCTGAAACTTGATTTTATCTGTAGACTGTTCATCACAATGCATACCATGAAGATCCTTATGCAATGGAATTTGGGATCAGAATCAGTGATAGGCTTGCTTCGGTTGAAGCACGCATTTTGCCTGCACCTTGGGTAAGTAAATAGTTCCCTCTGCCCACACCCCCAGACCGGTTCATAATAGCATATCCTGAGATTTTTTTACCGGCTTAATTATTCAAGGATCCATCTGCTAAGAAAGCATTCCTTGTTCATTGCTCTTTCTTTGCAGCTAAAGTACCATGATACTGGTAGAGAAAAGGACTGCTTGCCACAAGTTGGTCAATGGAATATGATGAATAAGGTAACATATTTCAACCTTGATTTCTAATGTTACTGGGAACTGTCTTGGACTTGGTCAAATTTTGGCCAATTTCCACTCATATATATGCGTGTGGAATTGGTTAGAAAAAGATCTCTACACCAATGGGTGTAAAGTTTGGGACAAGATGAAATTTTTGCAAGAGTAATTTAAAACGTGTATCATATAAAATGTAATGAGAAGTTTGTTTCTGTACGTAAGTAGCTTCAAATGTGCTTTTTGAATTGTTGAGATATGCACCTGCTTACTTGAACCTAGAATTGGTAGCTTGCAAACTCTTTTGCTCCTCCATTGTGGCGATGTGGCCATCCTAACTGTTTTTAAGAAGTTTATCACAAGTAATTTAAAATTTTGAGATTTGCACCTGCTTGTTTGGACTTAAAATTTGTAGCTTACTTAAAATGTGCTATTTGAATTGTTGAGATATGCACCTGCTTACTTGAACCTAGAATTGGTAGCTTGCAAACTCTTTTGCTCCACCATTGTGGCAATGTGGCCATCCTAACTGTTTTTAAGAAGTTTATCACAAGTAATTTAAAATTTTGAGATTTGCACCTGCTTGTTTGGACTTAAAATTTGTAGCTTACCAATCCTTTTACTGCTTCATATTATGGTGTGGCCATACTTACTGATGATAAGAAGTTCATGACTGGTTGGCATTTTTACAGAAGTATTTTAAAATGTGTCTTTGTAAATTGCTTGATTTGCACCTGCTTTCTTGGTCTTAAAAATTGTGTCTTATCCATTTGTTGCTTGGTATTGTGGCAGTGCTGCCATTGCAACTGTTGATTATTGTTTTAGGAGTTTCATTGATGTTCTCTCCAAGTATTTCATGCATTATAGTTTTGTTATTATGAAGTTCCACAGGCATCTGTATTACTTTCTTTCTTTCTTTCTTTTTCTTAAATGTTGAGTATGATGTGTTTCATGATAAACATTTTTTTACGGTGTTTTGCATTTTGAATACATTTTATGGAAAATTTTCATTATAAGTTCAGGCCTGATCGATTTTGTTGGATTTGATTTCCATCAAAATCTCATTCCTAAGGGTGTGTTTGGTAATGAATAAAACTTTTGATGAAAACTTTTGAAGAATAAAAATTGTCAAATAATGTGATATTGTGGAGGTAATGATGAGGAGTAAAAAGAATAAATTTAAAATAAATAGGTTAGTTGTATTGGTAGTTGTGTAGAAATAATTGAAACGTAAGGTTGTATAGAAAGATGTGTAAAAAAATAATTAAAAAAGAGTATTACGGAGAGCGAAAAGTTTTAGATTGAAAAGTTTTAACTTGACAATTTTTGCAAATTGCCAAACACACCCTAAGTGTTAATTTTACATGTGCTTTTCATAACAACCCACCCTACAGTTTTTCATTATTATGCGTCTTCAATCATTATCTCATATTTATTTTGATGCAAATGAAGTTAGAATATAGCTTAAAATAAATTCATTGTCTAGGTAACAAATCAATCTTGGCTTGGTTTACAAATGAGTGTGCTTGAACTTGGCAGTCATGGAACAAGTTAAGTTGAAGCCTGTGGTCTAAATTGAACTTGGGCAATATGCAGTGCTTGTGTTGGCTCCAGTGGCCTGAGTATTTTCCTTATGTTTGCTCCATGATCATTTACCCAAGCAAAATGTATTACACATTCAAGTTGATCTGTTTATTTTTATTTATCTATGAGGTTACGGAATCTTTCAATATGCACTTTTGTACTCCTGAAGCCATAATACTAATTTATCATATTATTTGCTGCAGAAAATGGTCAATGGAGGCACTGTCAACAACTGGATGTGTATAAATTTTTCACGTGGTGTGCAAGAAAGTGTGGCACGTGGTTTCTGCAATGAACTTGCTCTGATGTGTCAAATTTCTGGCATGGTATTGCTACAGTATGCTTACATGACAGTGCTATTAACCTATAAGGATATGATGTTCGTGTCTTGATTTGGTGGAGCAGGCAATTTCTTTCATGTTTATAATTGGAGTTCATATGTATTTCTTGCAGGCGTTTAATATTGAACCTATACTTCCACCATTTTCTTCTCGGCCTGATCAGGTGGAGCGGGCCTTGAAAACACGTTACCATGATGCCATGACCATTCTTCGGGCCCAAGGGAAAGAGCTTGATCTATTGATTGTGATTTTGCCAGACAACAATGGCTCTTTGTATGGTACGGATGTCATGTTGATTGTTGACAGAATGGGCTCTTTTTTGGAGTGCTTATTATCCCAGTACAGAAGAACCAAATGTCTATGATTTTGTTTGGGATTTCTTTGCAGGGGATCTGAAAAGGATATGTGAGACTGATCTTGGACTAGTCTCCCAGTGCTGCCTAACCAAGCATGTGTTTAGAATGAGCAAACAGTATTTGGCTAATGTTGCCTTGAAGATAAATGTGAAGGTGTGGACTTTTTTTTTATGTTGAATTAGTTTAATCTATTTTGTTTTGTTTTGTTTTGTTTTGTTTTTTTTTTTTGCGCGCAGGGGGGGTGGGGTGCACATATATTTAAATCTCTGATATCTTTATTTATCTTTTGTACTTTATGAAGGTTGGTGGGCGGAATACTGTGCTTGTAGATGCGTTGTCCAGGCGCATACCTTTGGTCAGTGATAGACCCACAATTATCTTTGGTGCTGATGTTACTCATCCTCATCCTGGAGAGGATTCAAGCCCATCAATTGCGGCGGTATGTTGTGTAGATTTTATCACCTAACCACAGTTTGTTCAATCCATTTTTTCTCTTGATATATTTTCATTTATTATTATTGTTTTTAACATGTGCCTGGCTTTGTTCAGAAGGTTTATTTTTTAGTTGGATCAA
>JAXCLR010000063.1:2685297-2709287 GCA_035584095.1 Annona squamosa | reverse complement strand
TTTATCTATATATATATATATATATATATATATATATATATTTTTACCTGTGGCTGGTTTGGTTCAGAAGGTTTATTTTTTCATTGGATCCATACATAAGATTCTTGCCAGTTATTTTCACAATTCGCCACCAGTGTATGATGTTCTGGCGTTCACTCTTGCAGGTTGTGGCTTCACAAGACTGGCCAGAGATCACAAAGTATGCTGGTTTGGTCTGTGCACAAGCTCACCGTCAGGAGCTTATCCAAGATCTCTTTAAAGTTTGGCAAGATCCTGTGCGGGGCCCTGTTACTGGTGGCATGATCAAGTATGTTTATTACTTTGCTCTTTAATGATTATTATTGACATAATCTTACCACTTGTGCGAAATTTATGCTGGCCATTTAATCTTTTTTGCTCAACAAATGATTTCATGTTTAATAGCACATATTTTTACCAATTTCAGGGAGCTATTAATTTCATTCCGCCGGGCAACTGGTCAGAAACCTCAGCGGATCATTTTCTACAGGTATGTTTCTCATTGATGCCTTCTATATTTGGATGACATTTCAAAAACGATATGCTACTGAACTTCTGTTTGTAATTTCAGGGATGGTGTAAGTGAAGGACAGTTTTATCAGGTTTTATTGTATGAGCTTGACGCAATCCGAAAGGTAATAGTTAATGGAAGCGTCTTGGTTCTATTGGTCAGCTAAATGCTATGAGGTTTCATCCTCCATATTTTGACTGTTTCAGGCTTGTGCATCACTTGAGCCAAATTACCAGCCTCTGGTTACCTTTGTTGTTGTCCAAAAGCGTCACCATACCAGGCTTTTTGCCAATAATCATTCAGATCGCCATTCAGTTGATAAGAGTGGAAACATCTTACCTGGTAAGTTCGTGTTGCGGCCTTAATATCATATACTCCGCTAATTTTGCTGTCTGGGACCATTTATAAGTGTTTGGTAACCTAGGAATGCAGCACTGCTTTTGGGTACATTGGTATCTGCAGCAATCAGATCCCCATCTTTTGAAAATTTGCAGGAACTGTAGTGGACACAAAGATCTGCCATCCCACTGAATTTGATTTCTACTTGTGCAGCCATGCAGGCATTCAGGTAACATTTCTCCATGCCTCTTCACGCACTATTGGTTTTCAAAGCTGTAGGGCAGCTATTTAACTTTTTTTTTTTTTTTTTTAAAAATTTATTTTTGATGCACTGGAAAGGGTACAAGCCGACCTGCACATTATCATGTTTTGTGGGATGAGAACAAGTTCAGTGCTGATAGTCTACAATCTCTTACAAACAATCTCTGCTACACGTATGCCAGGTGTACCCGCTCAGTGTCGATTGGTAAGTTGAATCTTGTTAGGGTTTGTTTGGAAACTTACTCTTTTTGTTGATCTTTAGCTGGAGGCGTATATGGAGTTTTAGCTTAAGATTTATTCATGTTGCAGTGCCCCCAGCATACTATGCTCATCTGGCAGCCTTCCGTGCCCGGTTCTACATGGAACCAGAGACTTCTGACAGTGGGTCTCTAACCAGTGGTGCTGCCGGACGTGGAGGTCCAGGCCTGAGCGCAGGGCAACGCAGCACCCGGGCTCCACCGAATGCTGCAGTCAGGCCGCTTCCGGCTCTAAAAGACAACGTGAAAAGAGTAATGTTTTATTGCTGAGGCAAGTGCGGAAACTCTCTCGAAGCAATTGTAACTGGTGGGATGGCTCAATCATGGGAGCAGGAAATGATGATTATCCTCCATACTTCAGAATTGTTGTAATAAAAGATTTAAGATTGACCTTAGGTAATTATGGAAGAAGAACTACGTTTATTTTGAAAGTTGTTTTGAGAACACACCACTATCGCCTTAGTAGATAGTACTACTGCACCCAACCATACGGTCCATAACCATCGTATGTATTCGTATTTATGATTTGGAATGGGAAGCTGCAAGCTACTCTCCTTGGTTTCCTGCCGCCTCAGTCCCCGGGCCGAAGCGTTTCTGGTACAGGAGGGTATCATACTCGCCAGCTGCATATGCGTCATCTTTGTTGCAGCCGACAGTAAAATACCCTCATTAAAGTGGTTGACGCCACAAATTTGCTCACTTAAATCTTCCAATGTACGCACCATTTCGATGGCCGAGATTCTCTCTGTTTATTTGTATTAGAAGAGCTCAGCTCTGGTTTTGTGAGCTCTGGTTTTTAACCGAATTGGGACAGGCCTGTGATGCAAGTGCTGAAGAAGAGGCTGATCGTTCATTGGGGAATGCTTTTTTGTTTCTATTTTGTGTTCCCAAGGGCCTGTTTGTGATCATCCAATCAGAAGGAATGGAATAGGATTTTTATTTATATATATTTTTTTATTTTCGTTTTTCAATACATAATAATTATAATATAATTTCTTATTCTCCTCCGTACACTTTTTTTTTTTTTTTTTTTTTCATCCAGTCTTATTCTATTCCATCCAATTGATGATTTTAGCAGGGCTGCGAGATAGCGCTTTCAGTTGGCGCTTCACACATCCTGTCGTGAGGTCCACGATGGGCGACGCTGATTGGAAGATTAGAGAGTCGGTGGACTAGTGGTTTATCCACTCTCCTCAGTGAGTTTGTTGGCTCGTCCAAAGTTTCTCTTGAAAAATTCTGAAATTGCACTACATTCCAAAGGGGGGGACATTGGAGAGAGCTCGAGAGAAGATTGGACTTGGTGATAAGATGGAGAGAGCAACTCGTCTTTTATTAGGCAGAAACAAAGTAGTCATCGAGAACTGCTTGCTTTATTAATTATCTTGAATCAGAAGAATGATTACAATATTCGGATGGAAATTACAACATTGGAAACTCCAACCACCCTTCAGTATTCAGGCCCCCCCTAATGGCAGGAACGTTGCTCGATTTATTTATTTATTTATTTGTTGCAGACAAACAGGAATTTCTTATGACTGACCCCTTCGATGCACCAGATATGCGACGATGGCTGCGACGCAAGCCAAACCGATCCAGCGAGTGGGAGGCCGTCTCCATGCGCTGGGACCTTTCGGTAGAAGCATTTGGTCCTCTTCTTGGGATGGTGCCCCCTCTTCGGTCAGCCTAGAATTAGTTAAATGAATCATACAAGTAATTTATATATATTCCTACATTCCGATGAAAAAGGGATTTTTGCATTCACCTCCCAATAAAGTTTCAAAATTGCAATTTCCCCTGAAAATTCTTAATTTGCAAAAATAAAATAACATTTGTAACAGTCCTAATCTACATCCAAACAGCCAAAAAGCTTTCGACAAGATTATGTGAACAAATCTAGTCATGATTAGTACCATATAATGGTACTCTTAAATCATGCTCTAGCTATTCTTGATAACCAATGGATTAGGTGAAAAATATGGACCCCAAAAATAGAAGGTTTGCTAAATTAATTAAAATAGATTTATTTTATAAAATTTTTAATTTTTGGGGCCTATGCCTTCACTTAACTCATTGATAGCCAGAATTACGTGAGATATAATCCTGATTACTGCGGTATGACTTTGATTATGTCTGGATGAGTCACAAAATCTAGTCAAAATTAATTAATCACAGTTTGTGGCTTGGGGGGGGGTTTGCAAAATAATTCACAAGTGATTTTTTTTACAAAATTAAGAACTTGGGAAAATTACAAAATTAAAAACTGACGAGGAGCTAAATGTAAGAAAAGTCAGATAATGGCTAGGCTAACCGAGTTAAGGTCAATTTGTGACCAGGCTAATCAAACTCGGTTTGAGGCGAATTAGGGTTAAGGTTTTTCAACCTACTAACCCTGTTTACATAACCCTACATAACCCTTTTCACCCATTTAGATAAATGGGTTGGTCATGGATTGTACTTGTCAACCGAAGTATCCAGCCCATTTAACTCATCGACCCTATAATCCGTTTACAACTTAGAAGATAAAAGAATTAATATTTTATTAATGCTTGTTATAAGTTAGGCATAATTGTTGACAATAAAATCAATATTTCAATTAAAAATAAATTTAAAATTATTCTTTTAAATTCAAGTAAAGTTTTTTAGGAAGATGTAAAAGTGGTAAAGTAGGATTATTGAAAATATTATAAAGTGAGAAAGTAATGTAATATAACATGGATAATAATTAGGAGTAAAAAAGAATAAAGTTAAATCAGATAAAGTAGTTAGTATGCAAAATGTGAAAACATGATTAAAATGTATATTTAATAATAAAAAAGAAGGATAATTCAGTAGCCAAGATGTTAAATCATATTACGACAGGATGGTAGTAAAAAATGAGAATTTTTTTTAAAACTTTAACACGATAAGAAATAGATCATTTTTATTTTATTATTATTATTCAACCTCCTTTTAACCTACTAGCAATTAATTTTACAAACCGATTGGCAGCCTGATCCATTTGTATTAAATAAATGAACTAGAGACAGAGTTGAGGTTTTTATAAATAGGTTATAAACGGACTAAGGCTGAGATTTTTTTGGAAATTGGTTTAGGGTTAGTAGCCTCAACCCGCATTCAAGATTTCTCACCTAATTCTCACCTAGGCTGACGATATGGTGGGCGCCTGTTCCATGCATAAACAGAAACGTTAGACAGATTAGAAATTTAAAACACCATAAATTAAAGCAACGACGGTTTGCTGTTATTCGGGACTCGGGAGAGTAAGACTTGCCTTAGGGGCTGCTGCGGTGGTCGAGGTGGCGGCGGCGGCGGAGGCTGCTGCGGCTTTGCTGCTGTTGTCGTTGAGGCAGGTTCAATGCGGGCCAGTGGCACTGTCTTTGCCTGAAAAAAGTTCCACATAAGAAACGAATGATAATGGGACTACCACTAGCATTTCAAAGGGTGCCCAGAAACATAGCCTGATGAACTAACCAAGCTCCTGAACTGGAGGTTGTAAAACATCTGCAAATATCGTTTCTTGGCCAGCTTCTCCTCCTTGTTCAGTTGCCTCCAGAAGCTGTAGATGGATCCCATGTTCAACACTCTGTTTGCATAGATTTTCCAGGTGTAGCTGCTCGACACCAATCATTCAAAGACAGCTGATGGATTAGAGAGATTTCTACAAGTATGGGCAGGACAAAAAATCCAAAGAAATACCATTCATAGATGCGTTGGAGCCCCCCTGCTGATATCTTGTTCCAATGCTCCTTGTCCTGCTTACATTTTTGGAAGAAATCAGCAATTTTATTGCTTGATTCGTCGCCGTTGGTGGGGTCGATTTGGAAGCCGGAGACCCCATCAACGATGATCTCAGCAGGGCCTCCTTGATTGGTTGCAAAAGTAGGCAGGCCACAGTTCATGGCCTCAATGACTGTCAGTCCAAATCCTTCATACAGAGCAGGCTGCCAGACAAAAAAAGGCAGATGTGTAAATGCATGATAAACAATATCCAAGAGCTTGATTAAATGGCAAAGCCGTAATTTCAAACCTGCACAAATGCGCCTTTTGAGTCGGCAATGCATCGATAGAGCTCCCCGTTCCGGACTCGGTCGGTCTGGGCAGCAATCCATCTCATCTGCCCCTTGAGCTGGTATTTTTCTATCAAGGAGTGCATCTTCTGTATCTCGCTCATCTCCTCTCTGTCCTTGGACTTCGATGCGTCGAAGAAGCCCCCAACAATGACAAGATTAACCAAGTCTCTCAGCCTCTTGTTCTTCCCGTACCACTCTGTCAATCCGGTGAGGTTCTTGACAACATCCAGTCTTGCCATTGAGAAGATAATGGGTTTCTTCCTGTCAGCCAGAAATCCCCTGTTTCCACCGTGGCATGTTAATGAAATTATAGCTATTGAATTGCTGAGTTATGGAAGATGGTTTCAGCTAAAGCAACATACAAATGCTCCTTGTTGTCCTGTTTGTTGAAGAGCAGCTCTTCGATGGCAGGATGGAACGAGGTTAGCCTCATCTGCTTCTCTGTGTAAGGGAAGTAGAGCGATTGATCAGCACCAGGCGATGCGATGTTGAATTTGGGGTCAAAGACATTAATGCCTGAAGGCACTCGATACAGCCCAGGCATTGTGTATGCAGAATGGCTTTCATATTGTCCTGGACGATCAATGCTGTAGTTGCAGAAGAATATCTAGTCAGTCAATTCACGTTGGAAGAAATTTCAAGTTGGCAACTTTACCCAAAATGGTTTCTACATTGAAGTTTTTCCCATCACCTGCCAGCAATTTCTTGGTATGTGCTTGTGATGATAAAGTCGGTGCAGTTCATGGCAAACAGGTCAGCTGTGAATTGGCATGAGAAATGGTATTTCTGGTCCAAACTCTTCCATTTGATATCCGAATCCTCATACTTGGTTTTCTCTAGAGCATGTGCTATTGTCCCCTGCATCAAATACCACAAGTGTCCAAGCTGGCTTTAGCCGATCATAATCACTGTAATTGGTGAAAAAATTAATCAAGGTGGTTCCAAATTATAATGCTTCAACCCAATTCAGTATGAAGTGTTGTCTGTTTTGGGTCATTCAGGTTTTTCAGGGGACAGAGCTCTCTGGTCCAATGGGTATCTCCAATGAATTTCGAATTGGCCCTTCAATGTTACGTTAGTCTATAGACAATACCTTCAAAAAATGTCAATCGAGGAATTGAAATCAACGGGGTAAATGAACTGACGCCAAATTAAATGAATTTGGGGAGAAGAGATTTTAAAGAGTGCCCACCTGAGTCACTCCCAGCTTGCTTGCCATTAGAGATGCCACCAGGTTTCCATCAGTGTAATTTCCGATGATCAGGTCTGGTTTCGTCCCCATTTGGCTTATGATTTTGGCAGCCGCGTCCTGATCATTCATGCATTCGTTCAACAGGATGGATGATTTTCTTGCTTTAAATAAAATGAAAATTCATAGCTTTTCTATACTTATTGGTGGAAGAGAAATGATTCACCTGAGCAAACTGCTCGAGGTAGGGATACACATCAAAGCGAGAGATCCATTGCGGCAGGATTCCTTTCTCATTTCTGAATGGAATTCGAAGTATGTGGGAGTGCTTGGTGTTTAGAATCGGCTCCAATTCTACATTGCACTTTGTGCCTTGTGCTTCTGGGATCAGTCGTGTAACCTGCATTTATGAATTTTGGGGTGGATTCAGGTCTGCTTTCACACTGTTATCAGAACCCAACTGGTGATTTAATGGGACAACTGTTTGGTCTGACTATTAACGCAAACCAGATTAGGTCGGTATAATATAATCATGATTTTATGGAGTAATAATAATTTTAAAAATGTATAGGTATTAAAGAAAAGCTTACAAATATCATGATTATATTATGTATAATATATTTTAATTTGCCCAATGCATTATAATTAAAACTCACCACAAGAATTTGAGGGGTGATATTTAATCCTTGCTGCTTGATCCTGAGCAAGATTTCTTCCTCCATGGCCTTTACTTGATCGAGAATATAAACTACCTGGTCAAGACAGCTCAAAACAACTTCCCATCAATGACTTATTCGACGATTTATGGTGGCAAGCTCCACGAAACTAGTTCTATCCAAATCTGTGTGAAAATGTAACAATGGTAGCCGTATTTATATTGACTTTTCAATTTCTTTGGGGATGCTTTTACCTGCCCTCCAGTATCAGGCAAGCCAAGAACATCGGCCTGGCCGAAGTAACCATGAATAGAAAAGATTGCTACATTGAAAACTGTTGGAACTCTGCTGAAGAATTTCTCCATGTTCAGAGGATCAGGCGCCTGAAGGGCCTCCGAAAGCGCAACCACCGTCTCTCTTGCTCGCTGTGCAGTGTCTCCCCATCCTTTCTCTAACCCCCATTCACGAATTCTGTAACGTGAAACAGCCGAACATCGACATCTCAGTACGAAGAATTAGGCTAGAAATTTATGGAAAAACAGGGGAGGAGCTTTCAATCACCTCGTCTCGAACTGTTGGAATGGCGTGTCTTTGGACAATCCTTGAAGATGCGCGTCAGCTAATAGCAATGCTGTCTGCAGCTTAGTGACGCTGTCAATGTTCTCATTGATCATAAGATTCTGAAAAAGCGAAAGAAATATAATTGATCATCATATCCTACTGTTAGTTTTAGTTTTCTTTCTGCTTCTGTTCTGTTTTCTTTTACCTCTCCTCTGTGATTGAGAGTAACCAAATAGTCCAGCAAAGGCTTCATGCTATCTGAATCCTTTCTGAGCCTCGAAGTCAGGAACTTGGCAGCGAACTTCACGCCATTCCCAATCGAGGAAGGCAGGACCGTGTGAGGTGTCAAGAAGTTGAAAGCACCGAAATCTATCTCCAGTGCATTGTCATCATTCGCCCTTCAGGTTCAATGACACAGAACACTTTCTTAAGCTTTTCTACATGAACATTCCAATATTCTCTATTCAATTAGATGGATCATGCATACCATGCTTCGTCGAAGGTGGTTTCTTTGAGTTTTAAGAATTCGGTACTTGTTATTTCATCTACCTGCAGATCATCTGCATTCACTTTAACAAACTCCCAGATTCCAGGATTGGGTCTGACTGCAAATGCAATAGTGGGTGGGACAACAGCTGCCTCCTGAAAATTTGAATGTGGGAAAGCTTAATTTAGTGGAGAACATATGAAGAAATGGGAAAAGAAAGAATGAAAGAAAAGAAAAGAAAAGAAAAGAAAAGAAAAGAAAAGAAAAGAACCTGAGTACGAAATATGATAAAACCAAGAATGCCCTCTGAAATCTGCTTTCTTTCCTCGCTATCCGGAATTGCTTGCTCCAATTCCTGCTTGAGTTGGTTGGTCTTCATCACCCTTTTCCCCTGCGAGACAAACCTTTTTTTTTTTTTCCGAAACGGAAGAAGAAGAAAATGTCAGTTTTTTTTCTGTGTGATCATCTGAAATTGAGAGAATGAGTTGGTGTGCAGGGACCAACTTTCCCAAGCAAGCTTTTATCTGGAGCTTGTGCTGCTTCAGAGCCTCGGGAATGGCCTCAGAAAGGCTGTCAGATCTCTTGAAGCCCATGTTCTGCTTTCTTCCGGAGTTGGATGAGGAAGCCATTTGATTGGTTGATTGTTTCGAGAAGAACCCAAGAGTGCTTCGGACTGCTAAATTGCTGGATTGAATTGCAATTTATAAGCATCGAGGTTAGGTTGCTTGGGTTGTTGGATAGCAAAATACGTGCAGAGTTACTTTTTCTTTATGAATAGCCATGTCAAAGGAACGAATTTGAGCTACAGAAAATAGAAAGGCCTTCAGGAAGGACAAGGCACATTCAAGAAGAGAAAGAAAGGAATGCATTGCTCAACGGAGATATAAGATATTCCTGGCGGGGTCCCAAATTTTGGTTTCGTTAAAGCATTTGGCCTGAAATTCCTTCATTTGGCCACAAGAAAAGTAAGTTTGGAATTATTATTATTATTCCCTTTTACCTGGGTTACACTAAAATTTTTCAAATAACTCCATGATGGGGCTTGTTTTGATAACGAAATTAAAAGCCAACAGTTTTGTGTTGTTTAATATCATTAGATTTACCATGAGAACGAGAATCTTTCAATAAAGTGTTAAGCGGGCTGTATTTTCATAACCATATATTATTATAAGTGTTTTGCAATGCGCAGGAAATAACTCCATGATGGGGCTTGATTTGATAACGAAATTAAAAACCAACAGTTTTGTGTTGTTTGACATCATTAGATTTACCATGAGAACGAGAATCTTTCAATAAAGTGTTAAGCGGGCTGTATTTTCATAACCATATATTATTATGAGTGTGTTTTGTACTGCGCATTAAATTTCAAGTTAAAACTTTTCAATCTAAAATTTTTTACTTTCCGTAATTACCATATTTTTAATTATTTTTCACAATTTTTTATACAACTACCTTACTTTTCAATCATTTCTACACAACTATATACACAACTAACCTATCTGTTTTAACTTTATCTTTTTTACTCATCGTCATTACTTATATTATATTATAACATTTGACAACTTCTACTCACCAAAACTATTCATCAAAAGTTTTATCCATTTCCGAATACACTATTATATATAATTGTATATGAATTATGACAAATGTTTAGATAAATGCATAGACAATATTATATAAAATTATTTATTCCTGCAGTAATGATGTTTTAAAAGATTTAGAAGTCAAAAATACGTTTTTAAAACTAATATGTAAGGTTTGTAATTTTATTATGTTGATTTTACATATTTTTAAAATGAAACTTACGAAAATATTTGATTTGGATGAAATTTAATTTTGCTTAATTTACTGATAAAATAAATAAATTTTTTTATTGCTGTAATGTACACTGCGACATTTGATATTACAATCAATCAAGTACCCTTTACACCCTCACACTATCGAAAGATTTTCTATAAATACTCCCAAATACAAGGAAATCTACAAACCAAGGGCAATGTAATACCTGCATGCACAAGTGCCGAATCAAAATCGTGTTGCTGCTTTGACAGCCAAAGCATGTACCACCAGAGAAGAGCTCTACCGGCAATAAAATAAATAATTTGAAATGCGTTAGATGGGTTTAATTTTGATAAATCATCAACGTGGATTTTGTCCTAAATCAATTTTTTAAAAGGCGAAAATGACTTAAATGCCTCCTAAAATTGATAATTTTTTTTAAATAAAAAATAAATATGTACAAGTATTATAAAATGACAAAACTTGGTATATAGATTAAATATATTTAGGAAAACATATTTATGAAAAATCAAAAATAAAAAACGAAAATAAGCTTAAAATACATCATGATATATAGAATTGGGTTCCACATAAAATTTGTCGTGATACTTATTCCAGAAACCACAACAATATCATAGATTATATGTGCAATGGTTAACCTTTACTACAAATCCTCCATAGTTGTCTTCACAATGTTGCAGCTTTACGGTGAGTATTTGCAATATAATTCGAAAATTCGGAAAACTTTTAACATAAATGGTATGGACTTATTCCTATTTATGTGAAACTATATGGGTAAATTTGTAATGAGGTTGTTGCGTCAATACCTACAGGTTTGGGCGGAATCGAAGGAATGTCATAACTTCTGTCAAATTTGCATTGTTTGCTTGAAATTATAGATGTACCTAACTCTCTCTCTCCCTCAATAATAATAAAAAATGATGTACCTAACTCCAAATTTTTTTAAAAAATAACTGAAATACCTTTATAACAATAAAATAAAGGCCGTATTTGTCTTTAAATTAAATTTTATATCAAAAAATTTTCAATTAAAAATTTCTCATTATTTACAATTATCAAAAATTTTAATTATTTATTGGCATCTTTCTATATAAACTACATATACAATTAACCTGTTCATTTTAACTTTATTATCTTTATTCCACATTATTATCTCAATCACATTACATCATTTTCTCTCATTTTAATAGATTTTATACAAAAAATTTTCATTCAAATGTTTTATCGCTTGATAAATTCACGAAAGTAAAAGACCTTAAAATATCACAAATTTTAAAATTTTTTGTATTTTAAAATCATTTTCTTGTACTTTTATTTTATTATATATATGAGTATTTTTGTCATTTTTGAAAAAAATTTCTAAGATTTGTAGATACGATTGCAATTCTAGGCAAACCTCATGGGTATGTATGCAAATTTTACAAACACAGGGACATGCTTGCAATTTCATCTAAACTATGAAGGTATGGATGCAAGAAATGTATGTAGTTGCATTTAATATCATGGGCATATTTAAATTATAATGAGAAATATAAAAGTACATAGCACATACACATGCCAAATTGCCAATGATGCCATGACGGTTCCGCAGTCTTTTGGCCTTGCTCTCAACCCATCTTAGCATGTTGCCCTTGTTGGTTGGGTTGGTTTAAACGGGCAGGGTGGCATAGCAATTCTTTAACAATGGGTTGGGTTGGATTTAGGTCTATATAAAAGAGTACTAATTCAATGTACTCCGGTGCAAAACTCAATGTTAATTTTTTTTAATAAAACTGTTAATCTAATTGTATTTAATTTGTAAATCAAGTTTGACTACTTTTTAGAGATATGTATATATATTTTTAATTTTAAAATAGAGATATTTTGGTTATTAAAAACCATGTTTTTTTAAAAATGTATACACATATTCAAAAGTAGTAAAACTTAATACATAAGTTAAATATTTTTAAATTTATAGTTTTATATCTTTTTTAAAATAAAAAAAAAAGATTTTGCAGCGCAAGTGATTTAAAGTTGAAATGCAACCATGTACATTGAACCCGGACTCCTCATAAATTGAGTTGGAACATGGGATGAGTCGGATTGCCGAACCCAGCCCAGTTGCACCCAACCACGAGCCCACTGAGCGTAGCTAGGGTTTCAACCATAAATCTCCCTCTGTATACATACATATACTGATTGTTTCCTCCTCAGCATTCCTCTCTCTCTCTCTCCTTCAGCGGCTCAATCTGCAGCTGCCTCTGCCCATCTTTCCTCCTCGCTTTTCATGGTAGCCTTTTTTTTTTTCCTTTTTGTTTTTGAGTAGCTACTGTTTGTGTGTGTATATATATATATATATATTAATGTATCTATAAATGTCTGTTCCCCAAAAAAAAAAAAAAAAAAAAATCAACCTAGCGTCGAATACTGATTACCAGCACTCCATCTGCAATGATTGCTGTGTATGAGCCGACGCCAAATCCATCAGATCTCCATTTCGATCGCTACCTACATAAATTAGATGATCATCCACGGACGGCTTCCGTCCATCCATCAGATCTGGAGAGAAATTCCTTTTCTTTAACTTATTACTTCACCGTTTGATCTTTGGGTTCCGGTTCAATGCATGTGTATGTATTGAGCCTCAATGCATAAACTTAATGTTTTGAGCCCCTGCTTTTCACTTTTTTTTTTTGTTTATCTTTTCATTTTTAGGTGAGCTCACTTGTATTTAGTTTTTATGTCAAAATTTACCATTTTTGATTTTTGTGATTTATATATTTTTATAATTTGAAAAATCAACATTTTTCATTCACATGTAACGTTAAATGGGAGTGAGAATTGTTGATTTTTGAAATTACAAAAAATATTCGAAAAATCTAAAAATGCTCAATTCTGATATATGTATATTACATAAACAAAAAATGAAAAATAGGGCTCAAATACATACCTAGGCATTGAATCAGAATCCTTGATCTTCTCGTGTATGTGTGCATGTGTTTGTATTTTGTTGTGGATTCATAAATTATGTGGAGTGGAAATCGTTTTGGATTTTTGTATATTTTTATTGATTTTTGAAATAATAAAAACATATAAAAATTCAAAAATGCTAAATTTTGATACACATGAAGAATTACTTGTGGGCCTACATAAAAATAAAAAAAAATGAAAAATACGGCTCAAAACAAGCGTATATATTGAGACTGAGCGTATAACCTTTGATCTTTTTTATGTATGTATGTGTCTGTATTTTGTTGTGGATTTATAAGTTATATTTGGAGTGGAAATGAGGGTATTACTTTCCCCACATGATCGACGCTGATTATATCCATGCAGTCTCCATTAATCCTTCTTTAAATTTTGGAGATCAACCAAGCCAGGTTTCTGATCCACCACCCATTTCTTACTTTATTTTATATTTATTTTTTTCCTGATCTCTACTTTCAAATTTTATTTCCTCGAATGCATGTTGTAAAGGAAATGAGGAGGATCTTTCCCCATATGATCGACATTGATTCCAACTGAGCTACCAAATTCTCCTTTTGTGTGGAGAATTGAAAAGTAAGCCAGTCTTCTGATCCTTTTCTACATGTAGTTCTAATCAATCACCATTTTTAACAGCAATTTCCAACTACAAGTTAAATCCCCCAAAATCCCAAAATTTCCGATCTCGAGCCATCCAATTTCAATTGAATTGAATTGCTTTGGTCCATGTGAAGAGTGTCTAGAAATTCGTGTTTAGCATATCAATTGTCCGCCGAATATGCGTGCGAGCCTTTACATTAGAATTTAGAAAATGATTGGCCCTACCTGGCAATGAAAAGGATGACCTTTTAGCTTTTCAGTCATGCGAAAGATCAGGGATGATGCAATGCAGTTTTTGCCTTGAAGTTGTTGGCATAAGCCTTTATTTTTATTTTTGTCAAATTTCACTTATACCTTGATTTTTAACCTTATTACACGGGTCTGGGTTTTCTTACTGAAAAATATGCTTAGAAGTCTCCTCTTTTGAGCTAAGTCCAAATATGAGTCCTATAGTACCCTTGAAGTATTGTTAGTTTTCTTACTAAAAAAAATGCTTACAGGTTAGCCTCTTTCGAGCTAAATCCAAATATGAGTCCCATAGTACCCTTGTAGTATTATAGGTTTTCTTACTAAAAAAAATGCTTATAGGTCAGGCCTCTTTTGAGCCAAGTCCAATTATGAGTCCCATAGTACCCTTGGAGTATTATAGGTTTTCTTACTAAAAAAAATGCTTATAGGTTAGGCCTCTTTTGAGCCAAGTTCAAATATGAGTCCCATAGTACTTTTGAAGTATTATGAGTTTTCTTACTAAAAAAATATTTACAGGTCAGCTTCTTCAAGCTAAGTCCAAATATGAGTCCCATAGTACCCTTAGAAGTATTATGAGTTTTCTTACTAAAAAAAATGCTTATAGGTTGACCTCTTTCAAGCCAAGTCCAAATATGAGTCCCATAATACATTTGAAGTATTATTTTAAGGTCTAATTGAAGTTCAATTGTAGTTGAGTTGGTGAAAGATAGTGGTTTCAAAGACCGACAAAAGTTAAAGTTTGAGATAAGTTGGGCCATAGAATAATACCTTTAGGGATTATAAGTCTCTTCTATTTGGACTTGGTTTAATAAAGGCCGACTTGAGAGGGTTCTTCGATAGAAGGCCTAGAGCAGAGTAGTTAGGTTGAATTCTAACAAAAAAAATGAATGAGCATTTACATCATCTAAAAGATTAAAACCATTCCTAAGAATTTTTTATTTTTATTTTCTGAAATTGTTAATTTAGATATATATTATCCATAAATTAAGATTTATCAATTTTGAGGATGCACGTTTATATTTTCTTTTGAATTTTAAAAAAAGGTATCATGCACAATACTTCCATGTTTAAAATTAAAAAAATACATATACATTTCAAAAATGGTAATCATTTAGGGATTATATACATCTATAGTGACAGTTTTAAAAAAGAAAAAACTAAAAAAAAATGTAGAAATCATTTTTAGGACTAGTTTGCCATTTTCAGCTAGTTTCTCCTTTTTAGAAAGGGTTAATTCTAAATGTGAATAAAGTAGAATCATAGAAGGTAAATATTTGACAATTTTAGAAAGGATTTATTCTAAATATGAATACAGGTTTTAGAGCTTCAAATTTATAATAAAAATATCAAATATGATCATGCATTTTCACCATGTTTTGGAATATTACCATACTGTAAGTACCTTTGCCTGTGCGTTTTTAAACACATTTTCACTAAAACCTAACTCATAATTCCCCTTTTTTGTGTAAAGAATGATTTTTATTGCAACTTCCATAGATTTGTGTTTTGACAATTATATACATCAATTGACTTATTTTTTTCTATATACATCGAGTATCTTGTGATATTTAATAATATGATGAAAATTTGTTGTGATATTCGTTGTTTTTATAAATGTTTGACTATATTTGGAAATAAGGTTAAATATTTGAATAAGATTTAATTCTATAAAATTAGAGGGCAAAATATAAAAAGAGAAAAAATTAAAGAAAGTGGGGAAAGTGAAAATAGAAAGTTTAACTTTAGACGTTTTACAACTTCACTTTTCTTAAGGTAATTTTGCTACATTGTTTGTTGCTTAGTGTAATTTTGCAGTTGCTCCCAGGATACAAAAAATGAAACTTGAACTAGAATAGTAAACAACATATTCTCTAAATACATGAATACTTAGAAACAAAATTCTTGGTTGAACGGAGAAAATTTAAAAATAATATGGTAAAACTGCAAAAACTTGATTAAGACAACAATGTCTTAGTCAAGACAAGCTATGAGATGTCTGGACGGAGACAATAGAATGTTTTGAAGGAGGCAAGATATGTCTAATGAAAAATCGTCTAAATTGGATTCGAACCCAAGACCTGTTGCTACACCATTGTCAATGTCTCTTACCACTTTAGCTATATTAGTTTTATTGTTTATTTAGAAAACTATATTATACTTATTATAAATTTGAAAATCTCAACATTTTTCCACTATTTTCAAAATTTAAATCAACTCTATTCAACTAAGGAAATCTCATACATAAATAAAAATGTCGGGTAGACTCAAACATTTACTTAGTGAAAATATATCAAAAATTACCGAGGTGTACAGTAGCCAAAGCTTTGAATTGTCGACCATTTGATAAAGCAGACATATTTCACATATAAGATTTCAAAAAGTGTTTTAAAAGGCGACACGTTATGGCTATGTATCAATATTTTAGTTTCATGAGCACCTTAGAGTGAATCGACACACTTTGCAAACAGAAGTGGCTTCACTTCTAATACTCATAAAGGTGCATCTATTTAGAGTACCCTGTAACTAAATACCTAAACTTAGTAGTTTTAGATCTATTAAGAGTATAAAACACTCAACCTCATACATACGTTATAGGATTCAAGGGATGCAAAATTATAAATATAACAAGTGCTTGGAAGTTGTAAAAATAACTTACTTTGCTTATTGAACTCTTAAACTTGGGCTATAAGAATAAAGTTGAGTTTCAGTTATTGCAACTCCTAGATGTGGATTTCAGTCTCATTCCTATCGATGTTTTCCAGATCACTTCTTTAGTAACGCATTTTGTAAATGGATTTGCCAAGTTTTCACTTGATCTTACAAAATTAATATTAACAACTACATCTTGGAGCAACTGCCCTACATAATTGTGTTTTAATGCAATATGTCGTGACTTACCATTATAAGTCTTATTGTGTGTTTTAGACAAGGTTGCTTCACTATCATAATGTAAATAAATATGAGGCATTAACTTAGGCCAAATAAGAATTTCAAGTAACAAATTTATAAGTCACTCTGCTTTTTCCTGCTGTAGCTAAAGTAAGGAACTCAGATTTTATGGTCGAATGTGTAATGTAAGTTCGCTTTTTAAAAGCCCATGAAATAACAACTCTTCCAATAGTGAAAATCCAGCCACTAGTAAATATAGCTTCCATATTATCAGAAATTCAATTTGCATCATTGTACCCTTCTAGTATAGTGGGTTCATTATGAATTGTATTTTAATGCATATATCTTGAATTACTAGTGAACCTGCTTAATATACCCACCGCGAAAGCAATATCTGGTTTAGTACAATACATGACATACATTAAACTTTCTATTACTCTAGCATATTCAAGCTAATCGATAAATTTATTATCATTTTTACATAGCTTGACACAAGGATCGAAAGGAGTTGAGACTATACCAGCGTCAAAATGATTAAAATATTTGAGAATTTTTTCAATATAATGAGATTGAGAAAGAGAAAATACGTTACCATCTCTTACAATTTTAATGCCAAGGATGACATCGGTCTTGCCCATATCTTTCATATCAAAGTTAACTGACAGAATTTTTAGTTTTTATAAAATTTCAAGATCAGTACCAAATATGAGCATATCATCAACATATAAGCAAATAACGACACCTCTATTGGCGACGAATTTATTATAAACACATTTATCTGACTGGTTTAATTTAAAACCATTTGCTAACATAATTTGATCAAATTTTTTATGTCATTGCTTAGGTGCCTATTTCTAACTATAAAAAAATTTAATTAATTTATAAACTTTCTTTTCTTGTTTAGGTAATACAAAACACTAAGGTTGTTTCTTATAAATTTTCTCATCTAAATCTCTTTTTAGAAAAGCAGTTTTTACATCCATTTGATGAATTTCAAGATGATAAATTGATGCTAAAGTCATTAATAACTTAATAGTTGAAATTCTAGCTACTGGAGCATAGGTATCAAAGAAATCAATACCTTTCTTTTGTCGATACCCTTTAGCTACTAATCTAGCTTTAAATTTATCAATAGATCCATCAACTTTTAATTTCTTTTTAAATATCCATTTGCATTCTATATGTTTAAATACAGGTGGTAAATTAACTAATGTCCATGTACCATTTTCCATTATAGAATCCATTTCATCTTGAATAGTTTCTTTCCAGTATCATGTATTTGGAGATTTCATGGCCTCTTTATAAGTAGAGAGATTCTTTTCGGTATGAAACACAATCATGAATTCTTAATTTATTTTTTCTCTAGATCCTTTTATAAGCTATAATTGAAAATCAGGCCCAAACCAATTATAACAATCATTTCTAGCTCGTTTACTTTTTCTTAAATTATCATCATCTATAGATTTTTCCATAGGCATAAAATTATCAACTATAGATTTATTCAATGGTTGAGAAGAAGATTCATTAGTTTGATTGAGTCTAGGTATTGACTTATAAGTATTTTCATAAAAGTCAGTATCTCGGGATTCAATAATGGTATTTTGTTAAATTGCATTAACTAACATTGAACTTACCATTTCAACTAAAATTCTATTTTTCTTTCTACAATTCTATTCTGTTGAGGTGTATATGAGGTTGTTACTTAGTGTATAATCCCAGCATTTTCACAAAAAATCATTAAAATCACTTGATAAATATTCACGTCCTCTATCTAATTTTAGGGATTTAATTGTTTTTCAAGTTGATTTTCAACTTCAGCCTTATAGGATTTGAATTTATCTAAGACTTCATCTTTAGTTTTTAATAAATACACATAAGTATATTTACTAAAATCATCTATAAATGTCATTAAGTATTTCTTTTCACCTCTTGTTAATGTGTTCTCCATATTATAAATATTTGATTGAATTAATTCTAGTAATTTAGAATTCCTTTTAATTTTTTGAAATGGTTTTTTAGTAATTTTAGTTTGAATATGTATTCTACATTTATCTAAAAATTCATTAGGTGATCTAGGAATTAAACTTAACTTCATCATAATGTCAATACTATGAAAATTAGTATGACTCAATCTACCATGTCATACAGAAAAAGAGTCAACTATATAAACAGAAGATGATAATCCATTATTGATATTTAGGTGAAACATGTCATTAACAACATAGCCCTTGCCCACAAATACAATTCCTTTGGTTATAATAATTTAATCCGATTCAAATACCAATTTGAAACCATACTTACTAAGAAGACTAATAGAGACTAGATTATTGCGTATTTTTGGTACATGAAGTACGTTTGTGAGAATTAGTGATTTTTTTGAAGTTAGTTTTAGAATCATGGTTCCTAACCCTTCCACCTTAGCGGTAGAAGAATTACCAATGAATAATTTATTTTTATTTTGATTAGTTTCGTAGGTTTTAAATAGACTTTTGTCTTTGTAAACATGTCTAGTGGCTCCAGAGTCAAGCCACCAGCTTTGGTCATCATTTGCTGTATAAATTTCAGAAATCGTGGTAACAAAATGTTCCTTAGTTAAATGGGCCTCCGGACCTTTTCTCTAATATAATCCAGATTGAGTGTTATTTTTTCTTTTGAGAAGTCTACACTTATTTTTCAAATGATCCATTTTCTTGCAATAAAAGCAAGGTTCCTTCTTCTTAGTAATGGTCTTTTTGATATTTAATTTAGATTTCTTAGAATGTTGATTTATGACGCTTGTCATCTGGTTTGAAACTTTAACCACATTAGCTTTAGTAAGAATTTGTTATTCTTTTTTTATTTTTTCTTAATTTTTCTTCGATACGTAAATTGAGAGCAAGATCGTCTAAATTCATGGATCCTTTAATTTATTTTAGACTTTGCAGTGGTTGTTGAAAATAGGTGATAATTTCTCATTAATTGCACAAACAGGAATAGATTTATTCATCTTACTGCCCTGTGACCCAAGTTGATTGACGATATATTCAATCTCATTAACTCGATTAAGGATTGATTTATCATCAGTCATAGTATAATTAAGGAAATTACTTACTAGAAACTGTTTGATGCTTGCATCATTAGTATTGTATTTGTGTGTAACCGAATCCCAAATTTCTTTGGTCGTATTTGTATTCTAGTACACTTTGAATAATGAGTTAGATAGCGCTTCAATGATGTGCCATTTGCAAATATAGTTGTCGATGTCTCACTTTGCTTGTCGGCGTTGATCTTGCAGCATTTTATCTTCTTTTTCTTCAAGTCTTAGCATGATGAGGACGTACATAACTCCAATGCGGGTTAAGATAAGATGAAGTTATTGTTTTCACCTCTTGAAGTTGGTACAAATACATCAGTCCAATCTGGGGACATCGGGCTTTGTAGGTAGAATGGATGACTGGGGGACCATTTATAAATAATAGAAAAAGGACAAGACTGGGTGAAAATTGCCTTAAGATTGTTAGGGCAAAATATAGAAAGAGAAAAAATTAAGAAAAGTGGGAAAAGTGAAAATAGAACCAAGTTTCACTTTAATCGTGTTACGACGTCAATTTTCTTAAGGTAATTTTGCGACTCTATTTGTTGCTTAGGATAATTTTGCAGTTTCCATCAGGATATAAAAAGTGAAACCTGAACTAGAATAGGAAACGACACCTTACTTGGAGATAAAATTCTTGGTTGAATCAAAAGGATTTCAAAATAATATGGTAAAAGTACAAAAACTTGATTAAGACAACAATGTCTTAGTCAAGACAAGCTATGAGATGTCTGAACGGAGATAACATAATGTCTTGAAGGAGGCAGGATGTGTTTGAATGGGATAGGAGCACTTGGGTTAGAATTAAATGGTTGTTTATTTTAACCCATATTTAGTAGCCATCTTACATAACCATTCAATTTAATAGACGCATCCCATTTCAATTGGATGCATTTCTAAAATCTTGTCACTTGAAGCGGAAGAATTGATTCGAAAAGAAAGGTAACAATTATGTATATTTTTGCTTTGAAACCAATTTCATAAATACATCATCTAATTTATGGTGTATCGATGCTGATACTGTTATCTATATTTCAAACTCTTTACAGGCATTTCATTCAACCCGCAACCTAAAACTGCATGGGTCATTAATCCTAATGGACAATCTGACAAAGTCTAAAGTCAATGTTATTTTAGAACTGCATGATATTTTTTATGTTCCGTTTATTTCTAGTAATTTAATTTCTTTGCCAAAACTTCATGTAATGAGTTATTCTTTCGGTTTTGCAAACTCAAAATTTTCTTTCTTTAATAGTCTATTTTAGTTGGTACCGGAATATTGTTTAATAGTTTATATCAAATATGTGCAGATTGCTCATTTATTAATCGTTCATCTAGCTTAAATATATATGTTGGTATTAAACGTGGCATAATTGATGAAAATTCTTCCATGTTGTGATATAAAAGATTGATTCACATATCCAAAGAAAGGATATTAAGATTAGTAAAAGATGAGGTATTAAGTACTCTAGATTTTATTGATTTTAGCATAGTATCGATTGTATTAAATGAAAACAAACTAAAACCCAAAAAAGAATGCCATAAGAAGCAATGAACTTTTAAAATTGATTCACACCGATATTTGTGGTTCACTTTCATCATGTATTGGAAGTGAAAAGTACTTTATCACGTTTATTGATTATTTCTTAGGAACTCTCCAACGAAATGGTGTTGCTGAAAAAAAATCGTACTCTCATGGATATGATGAAAAGTATAATTAGTAATTCATCCTTACCTTTATTCTTGTGAAGTGAAATCTTAAAAATCGATATGCATATCCTCAATAGAGTTTCCAATAAAGCTGTTCCTAGAGTTATGGTTAGGCAGGAAACTCAGTTTGACGCATATGCATATTTGGGGCAGTCAAACAAAAGCAAAGATACTTAACTCATAAGAAAAGAGATTGGACCTAAGGACTATTAGTTGTTTTTTATCGGGTATCCAGAATAGTCTAAAGGGTATAAATTTTATAGTTCATCTCATAATACTAGGATTATTGAGACTAGAACAACTCGGTTCATTGAGAATAGTGAAAATAGTGGAAGTACATTTCCACGAAATGTGAAATTTGAGGAGATCAGAGATCTCTTATCTGGTACATCACTGACAAATCCAAGAACTAAGATCGTTGATCATACCATGACAAATCAATAACCAGAAATTGTTATGCAACCTACGGAAGAGACTAATAATGTACCGACTTTAATTCCAAATGATATTCATCAAGACGACAATATAGAATATATTAATGAGCTAAGAAGGTCTCATAGAGTAAGGAGACCTACTATTTCAGATGACTACATTATATGTTTGGAAGAATATAATAATGGCCATTGTATTAAAAATGATCCATTGACATTTAAAGACGCCATTAGTAGTTAATGGGGTATATTTTGAACCATGAATCTACTACGATTATATGATGAAATTATATGATTTTTCATGTGTAAAAAAAAGAAGAAAGAAAAAAAAGAAGAAAAAAAAGAAAAGAAGAAAAAATTGCAAATGGCTAAAAAATTAGTATTATGAAATCAAATATAGCCGAGATTTTTTTTTAAAAAAAAGAAAAAAAGAAAAAAGAGGAGTAAGAGAAAGAAATTTATTTATAGACTGACAAATTTATTACAAAAAGAAAAAGGTTGTAAAAAATGAACAAATATATATATATATATATACGAAAGAAAACGAGCTACAAAAAATCAAAGATGCTGCGTAGAAGAAGAACTGGCTGCTAAAATGGAGGCACTATCAACAACTGGATGTGTATAAATTTTTCACGTAATGGGCAAGATAGTGTGGCACATGGTTTCTGCAATGAACTTGCTCAGATGTGTCAAATTTCTGGCATGACACTTAACATCGTACTTTCACCATTTTCTTCTCGGCCTAATCAGGTGAAGCGGGCCTTGAAAATGCGTTACCATAATGCCATAACTATTCTTCCAGCCCAAGGGAAAGAGCTTGATCTATTGATTGTGATTTTGCCAGACAATAACGACTCTTTGAATGGGGATCTAAAACGGATATGGGAGACTAATCTTGGACTAGTCTCCCAGTGCTGCCTAACTAAGAGTGTGTTTGGTTAATGTTGCCATAAAGATAAATGTGAAGGTTGGTGGGCGGAATACTGTGCTCGCAGATGCATTGTCCGGGTGCGTATGCTCGGTCAGTGATAGACCCACAATTATCTTGGTGCTGATGTTACTCATCCTCATCCTGAAGAGGATTCAAGCCCATCCATTGTGGCAGTCATGGCTTCACAAGATTGATTAGAGATCACAAAGTATGCTGGTTTCATCTATACGCAAACTCGTTGTCAGGAGCTTAACCAAGATCTCTTTAAAGTTTGGAAAAATTTGGTGGCTCTCAAAGACAACATGAAAAGAGTAATGTTTTATTGCTGAGGCAAGTGCGGAAACTCTCTTGAAGAAATTTTAACTGGCGGGATGACTCAATCATGGGAAGCTTGGAAGTTGATTTTCCACCACAGCAGAAGGGGAACCTATCCAGAGCTCGGTGCAGGAGGAAAGAGCATGAGCTCAGAGCTGTCGGCTCCTCCCTTGTACCGAATTGCTTTCTCTCCTCCCCACCAATCTCAGATTTTTTGCTTTCTGCTGAAACAATATAAGAGCTTTGACTAAGAAAATCTCAGAGCGGGAGAGATGGGCGTCTCTGTAAATGATTGCGAGATCCTCCCAAGTCTGCTGGCAGCGACGAAATCTCAATTCAACATCAACTTATCTTTAACCCAACAAAGAAGAAAAATCCTTCCTTTCTCAACCTTTGCTCACGCCGCCTCGCGCAGCTGTACTCTAGTTGTCATGAGCAAGCTGGCATCGTTTGTTGTGAGCATTATGGGTTAGATTTACTAACCGACAATGGACCACCGAAAGGAAAACGGAATGATCTGAAGAAAATCATGATCCTCGGTGCTGGGCCGATTGTTACTGGCGGGCTTGTGAGTTCGACTACTCGGGGACTCAGGCTCGTAAGGCCTTGAAAGAGGAGGGGTATGAAGTGGTTCTTGTCAACTCCAATCCTACCATTATCATGACTGATCCTGACA
>JAXCLR010000063.1:2663699-2676471 GCA_035584095.1 Annona squamosa | reverse complement strand
AAGGCAAAGGATTGTGATCTTTTCAAGCAGGCAATGGAGAATATTAAAGATATTTCGTTTGCCTTTAGAAAATAAAAGCATATGTTCATAGGTATTTGTCCACTAGAAGTGAATGAAAGTGTAGCATTTGTCAGGAAGAATACGAAGCATATGAAAGAATGAGAAAACAAAGATGGGAAGTAGAGGAGATGAAAGAAGAAAGGAAGATCGAATAAGCAGCTAAACTGCCATTGATGAGACGCGTCACATTGGAGTCATTTTGAGAAATAGATCTCCACAATGAAATAAGTGATGAGGGGCGCATCTCCACCAAAGAAGTAGGCCATAAAAGTGTGGTAAAAACACGTTCAGAGTTTCCACGCAACTGAGTCCACTGTGCCACAAAACAGTAATTCTGAGATGCTCAAGTCATGTATGAGCAATAACTTTGCGCTCAATTTTTGCTTCTGGGTTTCGCGGGATGTTGTACATAACTGAGTCTCGCAAGAATTACTTTGTTGAATTTTGAACAACGCTACTTGCATGGAACTACACCCCTAAAGCTACAAATAGAAGTGCAGGCCTCTCACCTCTGGAGAGGGCATAATTTCAGAGATAAACATTTTCAGCTCTTCCTCCTAATCGAGAATGTGAGCTCTCAACCCCTTTTGAATTTTAATTCTTTTCAAGTATTACATATATTCAAGGGCTCCAATATATATATATATTAATACTATATATATATATTAATACATATAGATTAAGGATTTCCGAATATATATATATAAATATATACATATACTTCTCCCCAAGTAAATATTTCCCAGGTAGTGGGTTGAGACGATACACAAGACTAAATTTTACTTTTTATCAAAAAAGAATAATTTATATATATATTAAAATCTTTCAAGAATATATATATTGTTTTATAAAATATATATTAAATGGCTTTCAAAAAATATATATTATTTTACATACTCCCCAAGTAGTGGGTTGAATCGATACACGGGGCCAAGTGCTTTTTTCTTTTTAAAAAATAATTATATGTATATTTAGAAAGGCCCGGGATCCTAGGGTCCCACTGGGCGTGCCATATATAATTAAAAGCCTAAGTACTTTCTACGATAAAAAAATAATATATATTTAGAGAGGCTTGGGATCCCGGAGTCCCACCGGACGTGTCATATATATATTTATTAAAAGGCTAAGTACTTTTCTATGATAAAAAAATAATATATATGTTTAGAGAGGCCCGGGATCCCGGGGTCCCACCGGGCGTGCCATATATATATATATTAAAAAGCTAAGTACTTTTCTATGATAAAAAATAATATATATTTATTTAGAGAGGCCCGAGATCTCGGCGTCCCACCGGACGTGCTATATATATATATTAAAAGGCTAAGTACTTTTCTATAATAATAAATAATAATAATATATATATTTAAAGAGGCCTGGGATTTAGGGTTCTCACCGGTGTGCCATATATATATTAAAAGGCCTCTAAAAATATATATTATTTTCTAAAATACATACATACACATATATACACTTTAAAAGGCTTTTAAAAAAATATATATTACACATATGTGTATATTCAAAGTCTCCAAAAATATATATTATTTTCTAAAATACATATATAAAAAAAGACTTTCAAAAATATATATATTATTTTTTAAAATACATATATATACATGTATTCAAGGCCTCCAAAAATATATACATTGTTTTCTAAAATACATATATATATATATTAAAAGGCCTCCATAAATATATATTATACATATGTATATATTCAAGGCATCCAAAAATATATATATTATACATATATATTCAAGGCCCTAAAAAATATATATTATTTTCTAATATATATATATATATATATATTCAGGGTCTCCAAAAATATATACATTGTTTTCTAATATATATATATATTAAAAGGCGTCCAAAAATATATATTATACATATATATATTCAAGGCTTTTGAAAATATATTATATATATATATATTCAAGGCCTCTAAAAATATATATTATTTTCTAAAATACATCTATATATATATTCAAGGCCTCCAAAAATATATATTATTTTCTAATATATATATATATTAAAGGCCTCCAGGCTCATTTGGGCCCAAAATCCTCTAGCAGGCCCAGATGGGCCCAAACTCTCTTCAATAAGCCTACTTGGGCCCAATACTCCTCAACAAGCCCACACATGCCCATAACTCTTCAACAAGCGCACTTTGGCCAAAAACTCTTCAACAGGCTCAGTTAGGCCCAAAATCCTCTAATTAGCTCAGTTGAGCCCAAATTGGTTGAGTCAAGCCCAGTTCGGCCCAAACTCTTTTCAACAAGCCCACTCGGGCCCAAAACTCTTCAACAAACCTACTTAGGCTCAAAACTCTTCAACAGGTTTAGGCCCAAAATCTTCCAATAAGCCTAGTTGAGCCCAAATTGGTTGAGTCAAGTCTAGTTAAGCCCAAACTCTTTTCGACAAGCCTAGTCGAGCCCAAACATCTTTAGTTGGTCCAAGTTGACCCAAACATATTTTTAAAATTTTGTTAAATTCATTTCTTGGTAAAACCACATAATTATTCAATCCAGAGACTGAATGCAGGATATGCTGGATTATTAAGTTGAAAGCGGGAGACGCTAGTGTACTGTGAAAATTCAGAAGTTGAGAGCATACTTAGCTTACTGTGAGGATCACTAGTGTAGCCGACAGACCTCTCATTATTCCTAAACCGAGTCATCGCTGGTCAATGGGCTAAGCGTAAACTCACATTTAAGTCATGGCGTGTGACGTTATGTATCACATATTCGAGTCACGACGTGGGGCGAAGTGTACTCATTTATCTTTGTATTTTTATGAGACAAGATTTTTCGTGCACTCGTAAAGTCGTAGAAAAAGCTTCTACACATTTCATCATTATTTTAATAAAATAATCATTTTAAAAATTATTGTATTTAGTTCTTTTAATCAAGAATTTTCTCATTGGAGATGTAAAATCAGAATGTGAAACATAATGCAAAATATTTCTGTAATATACTTTTTGGACTCAGTTAAAAAATTAAATGCTTTAAAATTTTGTTGTGAAAATTAATTAAGCATATATTTTCAAATTGGAGGAAAATTTTTGAGGCCGGAACAATAGTGAAAGATCTAAATTATGGATCAATGCTATGAAATATGAAATGGAATTCATGCATAACAATAAAGTTTGGGATCTTGTTATGTTGCCTGAAGGGGGCTAACCTGTTGGTTGTAAATGGATATTACAAATCAAATGGGACCCTAAGGGTAATATAGAAATGTATAAGACCAGACTTGTTGCCAAAGGATCCACTCAAATAGAAGACATTGATTACAAGGAGATCTTTTCGCCAATCTCTAGAAAAGACTCATTCAAAATTATTATGACATTAGTGACTTATGTTGACTTAGAGTTACATTAAATGGATGTAAAGACGACATTAAGTATTTGAAGAAGAGGTATACATGATGCGACCTTAAGTATTTGAAATGGAAGGAAAGGATACATTAGTATGCAAATTAAAAAAACCTATATATGGACTTAAATAAGCTTCCTGATAGTGGTATTTAAAGTTCAACAAAATTATCACTTCCTTTGGATTAACGAAAATATTAGTAACTAATGTATATATTCGAAGTTGAGGAGGAGCAAGTTTATATTTTTGATTCTATATGTAAATGATATTTTGCTTGCTAGTAATGATTTAGGACATAATATTAAAAATTTTCTTTTTGATCATTTTGATATAAAAGATATGGGAGAGGCATCATGTGTCATAAGAATCGAAGTCCATCAAAATAGGCCTAAGAGACTTTTAGAGTTATCATAGAGGGTTTATATCAATAAGGTTCTAGAAAGATTAGAAATATCCAACTGCTCATCATGTGAAGTACCAATTTTTAAGAGTCAAAAATATGATTTGCATCGGTGTCTACAGAACGAGATTAAGAAACAGAAAATGAGGTCCATACCATATGCTTCTGCTCTTGGGAGCATGATGTATGCCCAAGTTTGTACACGTCCTGACATCAGTTATGCAATGACATCAATTAGAAGTGACCGATTATACAAATTCAGATTATGCTGGTTGCACAAATAGCAGAAGATCTACATCAAACTATGTTTTCTTACTAGCTAGTGGAGCAGTTTTATGGAAGAGTGAGAGATAAAATCGTGTAGTTGACTCTACCATAGAAGCTAAATTTGTTGGCTGTCGCAAAGCACCCTCACATGCACTGTGGTTAAGAAAATTTATCTCAGAGCTTAAAATTATGAATTCTATCTGTAAGCTTATGAGAATCAATTGTGATAATTTATTAGCAATTAACTTATCAAATTATAAAAGAATTACTAGTGCTAACAAACATATTGATGCTAATTTTATGTCAGTACAAGAAAGGATTAATGATTATATGATATTGATTAGTTTTGTTGGTATGACTGACATGATTGTTGATCTCATGACCAAGGCCCTAATGCTTAAGGTTTTATCTGGACACATAAGAAATATGGGTTTTGTTATGTGAGACAATTATTAATGCAATCGATACATTTTGAAATCTCATATTGGATGATTATTTTCTTTTATTTCATTATGATATTTTGTTGACAATTAATATGTGATTGGAAATAGAAGATTTTGTGTATTTGATTTTAATGTGATGCGTTTTAAAATTGTGTGGCTAAGCTGCCGGCCAAAGCGGACAACATCACACCGTAAGGCCCATAGCCCACAGGCCTAATGGTTGTTTTCTGGGTATGTGTGCCCTGCGTGTCAGGCCTAATGGTTGCTTTTCTGGGTCTATGCTTGACAAAGTGGTATCAGAGCGGCTCCCCTTTTAGTAGATGTGGTTTAGAGAGTTGAACCAGTGAAGTCAAAGCTGTAAGCAAAAGTTGAGAGTTGGGTTGTGGTTCGAGCATGAACCAAGGAGAAGCTGGTGGGCTTGTAATAGCCCAGAATCAAATTTCACATAGAAAAGGAAGAAAGTTCCTGGTAGTTTATAAGTGAGTCTTAAGTTCAATATAGCGTGATACGTTTTAAAACCGCGTTGCCAATCGCATCCGTTGATGTAAATCGAAAATTCAAAAAAATCCTTTAAACTGGATTTGAACCTAAGACCTACTACACCATTGCTAACGTCTTTTACTACTTTAGCTATATTAGTTTTATTGTTTATCTATGAAACTATATTATACTTATTATAAATTTGAAAATCCCAACACAGACCTCATAGATTTGGCATACTTGATGATAACATCAAAATCCATGCTTGTTGCATACATAATTATTTAATTGTGAAAATAAATTTTATCTAAATCAAACATGCTGAAGATATGCATAATCCCCCATTTGATACAAAGGTAAAATTAACGTGATAAAATTATTTTGATTTACATATTAATTTCAATGATTTACCTAAGCATGAAAACATGATATTTATCCTTAAATTTTAAATGATATTAATTAATGATTTTTAAAATTTAGATACATACATGTTTGATTAAATTTTTATATTAATTTAGAATTATCTAAATTTGTAACCGATCATCTATGACCGAGGGCATTCATTTTCAAACTGTCCTAAAACCGTTTAAATGTTTTTCATAAAATTATTAATTTATATATATTATCCATAAGTTAAGATTGGTCAATTTTGGAGATATGAAGATATGTATATATATATATATATATATATGTATTTCAATTTTAAAGTGTACTGTGGTCATTTCACGTGTTGAAAATGACCATAATAAAAATTTACACATATCTACAAAAATAGAAAATCTTTGATTAAAGATTATATATCTAGATTAATAATTTCAAAAAATAAAATATAAAAATTATTTTTAGGGCCAGCAGAAAATTAGTCATAAATGATAACAATTCATTTAGATCTATAAAAATTATTATTGTTAGGTGTCCATTGTTCAATATTGAGATTTTAGCTAACTATATCCTACTTGTTTTACTTATCATGATTGTCTATAAGTTGTTAAAAAATTATATTTGGGTTGTTATTGGGTGCACCTGCGCTAAGATTTTATTTTGAATTATGAAAATGATACTAATTTTTAAAAATTCAAAAAAATCTATAAATATTGAAAAATAGTAAAAATTAATATATATATATATGTGTGTGTGTGTGTGTGTTAAATACATTTAGATTAACAGTGGTATACAAAATTTTCAAAAAAATTAAACTAATGAATTTTAGCACCTACGTGAACCGAAACTTAGTGCACCTAGATGCATGGAATCAAATGCCTTATATTTATATTTATTTTATTTCATGTAGCTAATTAATAAGTCAATTTACTTTCAACCCGTTTGGTTATATGTAAAGTCTTGGGTGCTAAGAACATAAGGGAAAAAATAAGAAACTTGATTTTCTCCTACGTTGCTGTTACATTGTTTCTTTCGCCCTGTTACAGAACCAACCCACAGGTCATGTAATGGTACTCTTAAATTATTCTCCAACTAATCTTCATAGCCACTAGATTATATGAAAGATACAACGCTAAAAATTAAAAAAAATGCTAAATTAATTAAAAAGATTTATTATATTAAATGTTTGCCTTTTGAGGTCTATGATTTTGCTCAGCTCATTGAACATGTAATTTAAAGTAATATTACATGACGTAGACTATATTTAGATGAGTGATAAAATTTAGTCAAAGCTAGCGAATTAAGAGTTTAATTAGTTACAATATGGTTTGGGGTGTTTTTGTAAAAAATAATTCATAAGCGAGGCCTTTTACTAATTTAGAATTTAGGGAAAATTATTCGTCCTTCTAAAAGTCTCAGACTCTCTTTCAAAGTAGACTGAACTGAAAATTAAAGTCTCACACCCAACATTTGAACTTGAGTGTTAATTTCATAAGAGTCAATACATAATATGAGAGTACTGAGAACCCTCCTATCTAAATATGAAACTTGCATTACAATCACATGTCCAAAACTAAAATTATTACCACCTAATATAATAAATTTATGGACCACAAGTCCAGCAATTGAAACCAATTACTAAAATTCAACAAATGACGTTGCAAACAGCTTTAACCATCTACTCTCAGATTCCCTGGGAATGGAAGTAAGGTGTAAGTTCAAAAGAAATAAGAACTACAGTGCTAACTAAAGTACTAACTAATTAACAAAATTTCTCTTATATGCAAACATCCATTGAGCCTATTAGCCATCTCATAACTTAATTCTTACATATTCAGGATGTGTTTGGGAAGTGATAAAATTTTTGGATGAAAAATTTTTAGTGTGAAAAAATTTAAATTAATATAAAGTGATGTAATATAATAAGAGTAATAATGAAGAGTAAAGATAATAAAGTTAAAATAACTAAGTTAATTGCTTAGATAGTTGTATAACAATGATCCAAAAGTAGAATAATTATACCTGAAGAAGAGGGTTGCAGCTGTATACTTGGGTGCATACAACTATTTTTTTTATTTTTTTCGAATTTTTTACATAATGGTTAATATAAGTGTATTTAACATATGTATCAATTTTTAAATTACTAAAAATGCCACTGATTTTTAAAAATCTAAAAAAAATCTAAAAGTCTCCGAAAATGGTAAAAATTGATACATATGTTAAATATACATAGATTAACAGTTTCATGAAAAATTTTCAAAAAAAATTTAAAAAATAGGCGTAGTACACCCGGGTGCATTGAGCCACTCGGGTGGGGTGCATACGATCGGAACCTAAAAGAAAATATGGAGAAATGATTAAAAAATAAGGTAATTGTGAAGAATGAAAAATTTATAGATTAACAAGTTTTGACTTTAGCCAAACACACCCTTAGAATGTCATTCTATAAACTTCTTGATTTAATTTTTTTTTAACTTTCTCCAATTATCTTATTTTTAATCTCTTATTCACATCTTGTTATACAATTGTCTAACTTTTTAATTATTCTTTCAACTATTCATATAACTACCTTATCCATTTAACTTTATTCTTTTTATTTGTTATCATTACCCCTATTATATTATATCACTTCTCTCATTTAACAAATTTTAAATCAAAAAATTTTCATTCCCAAGTTTTAAAATTTTTATCAAATACTTCTTAAGTGGAATATCACAGGGATGTAGGTCATTAAAACCTGAAGAAAACATCTCTATTTTGAGACCTCAAAAGGTGAATCAGACTCATCCATTGAACTGAGAACATAAAAAATTGTAGGAATTAACTTCTATGTAACCTTAGTTTAATTTCAAAAACTTAATTTTTGCAGTATCCGAAAATGGACCCAACGAATTGTGCGTCTCTTGCGGAGGTCTGCCTGAGGTCACAGGCCTGGGTCATTGCCTGGACTAGTAAGTCTGGGCTTCAGCCTCTCGTTTCTCTGGGCCTTCTGGGTCTGGCCTATAAGTCAGTGTTGGGTCGTGCTTGAGGGGCTTGCGAAAAGATCTAGTGTCATTTTCTGCAATTTCCCAGCAAATTGCCCTTTCCTGCAAAAATTTTTAATAGGACTAAAATGTGTTTTTTGCATTTTTTAAAACTTTCTAACTTTTCTTATTTGCATTTTAAACTTTGAAGTTTGGCCATTGCATTTTAAACCTTAATTCGTAACGGCTTTAAAAACTACAATTAATTCATGCAAAATGATTTGCTCCAATATTTATAAAAAATTTAGCATTTTAAACTTGATTATTAGGCTTTCTCCCTTTTGTCGTTAGAGGCTCCAACAATATCTTCCCTTCTACAGAGTGTTTAATTTTTTTTTAAAAAAAAATATTAGGAGGTATTCATGTTATTTTACATGAATTAACCACAGTTTTTAATATCGTTATGGGTCAAGATTTAAGATTTATAGGAACTAAAGTTTTCAAAGATTAAAATACAAACCATTCAACTTAAGAGTTTAAAATGCAAAAAAGACTAAATTACAAAAATTCCAACGACATAGATAGCAATGTGCGCCCCAGCCAACTCGACGTCTAAGTACATCATATATTATTTTATTTTCTCACTTTTCTCTTACTCGTATGCATTTTTTTGAGTGGTACTCATATGTGAGAAATGATCATATTAGTCCGAACTAAGCAAACGCCCCACTTAACCCATCTTAAAGAATCTATTTACAATAATTTTTTTGATTTTTCTTCGCATACTTATTTATCTAACTGTATTTAATATATAAACTAAGTTTTACCATTTTTAAATATGTATATATATTTTTCAAGATTTTTAAACTTCTATGTATAAATGTATTTATAATACCCATATCATTAAATTTTTTTAAAAAAATTATATTCATATACAAAAATAGTAAAATTTAATTTATATATTAAATATACTTAGATAAATAAGTGTATGAAGGAGAACCTTGCAAAGAACCTTGCATAGCGCAATTGGTTCTCATTGGTGGCAATAGTGCCCCATGTCTGGGACTCAAATCTCCTTGTTTGCATTGCACATGGCCTTTGAGTAGTTGGGCTCAAGCCCCTAAAAAAAATAAGTGCACGAAGAAAACCAAAAAAAATTATTGCAAATGAGTTTCTTGAGGTGAGTTAAGTAGTACATTTTTTTATCCTAGGCTAACAAGTTTACACCTCACGTGCATTTAATTAATATAAAATTGCATACAAGTCACGTTAATACTCTTGTTAATATGCATATTTTAATTTCTACATTTCTAAAATATACATCTAATTATGTCAAATTAATTCTTTAAGTAGCCAAAAAAATTTCAATGCATAGTATAAAAACTGCACAAAATTATTAGCTTGCCCATCTTAACATTATAGGAATCCTAATAAACATTCCACATAATAAATTAGGTGAAGTAAATATGCATCCTTATTTGATTAATAATATTTTAATCTTTGTTATTGTTTTATGAATCATGTTTTACAAGATTTTTTTTCTTAAAATACAACAAATCATTCTAACAAATTTGTTCAAATTTTTGCTCAATAGATGGATAGTACCCATCCTAGCATTAGGAGACAACACTTCTTTTTTTTTTTTTTTTTTGATCTCTTATACATAAAAGGACAACTGGGAGGGACTGCAAGTGGGGAGGTTTGAACCCTCCACCATGGGCAAACATGCCTACCGGGCATACTATTGCGCCAAGGTGTTGGTTGCCAAAAGACAACACTCTTATATAAGAGATAATAGCTCCTTAGAGTTGAACCCGAGACCTATGCTACTAAAGCCAGTCATAAACATCAAATGCACTATGTGCTTGGGCATTATTGTCTTCATATTTAATCACATGATATAAACCTTTTGCATAATTTATGTGGAAATTATTTAACCAACCAAATATCATGGATTGTTAAGTTAAATTTTATAATTCAACTATTTCACTTAGTCTAGTAGGCCTAAATGAGTTTAGGATTTGATTCAACAGGTATTAGCCATCCATCTCCTATTCTCCTGACTTTACAATAAACATGATTAAAAAGGGAAATAATCAACGGTCAATGTATCACATTAGTAAATAGATTATGCATTGACTATTCAATAAACATTTTATTGTCAATTATTAGAAAAGGACTGATACTTTGCTGTTATTTGGGATAGTTAGAGATGCTTTCATGGCCGCTGTCAACACCGGTTTTGCTGTTGTTGTCATTGGGTCAGGTTCAATGCGGCATGGTCTTTGCCTGAAATAAGATCCACATCAGAAATGAATGGTTTTGAGATTACCATTAACATTCCAAAGGGTGACCAGAAATATAGTCTCCCAAACTAACCAAGTTCCTCAACTGGAAGTTGTAAAACATCTGCAAATATCGTTTCTTAGCCAGCTTCTCCTCCTTGTTCAGTTGCCTCCAGAAGCTGTAGATGGATCCCATGTCCAACACCTTGTTTGCATAGATTTTCCAGGTGTAACTGCTCAACGCAATCCATTCAAAGACAACTGGTGGATTAGGGGGATTCCTACTAGTATGGGAAGGGGGGGAAAAAAATTCTAAAGAACTACCGTTCATAGATGCGCTGGAGTCCTCCTCCTGATATCTTGTTCCAATGCCCCATGTCTTGCTTGCATTTTATGAAAAAATTAGCAATTGTATTGCTTGATTCGTCGCCATTGGTGGGGTCAATGTGGAAGCCGGAGACCCCATCAATGATGATCTCAGCTGGGACACCTTGATTGGTTGCAAAGGTAGGCAGGCCACAGTTCATGGCCTCAATGACTGTCAGTCCAAATGCTTCATACAAATCAGGCTACCACACAGAAAGGCAGAGAGATGAGTAAATACATACGAACAATATTTTAAGAGCTTGATCAAATCTGAAAGCAAGGATTTCAAACCTGCACAAATGCGCCCCTTAAGTCGGCAATGCATCGGTAGAGTTCTCCGTTTCTGACTCGATCATTCTGTGCAGCAATCCATCTCATCTGCCCCTTAAGCTGGTATTTTTCTATCAAGGAGTGCATCTTCTGTATCTCACTCATCTCTTCTGTGTCTTTTGATTGCGATGTGTCAAAAAATCCCCCGAAAATGACGAGATTTGCCAATTCTCTCAGCCTCTTGTTCTTCCCATACCACTCGGTCAATCCAGTGAGGTTCTTGACAACATCCAGTCTTGCCATTGAGAAGATAATGGGTTTCTTCCTGTCAGCCAGAAATCCCCTGTTTCCACCATGGCATGTTAATAAACTTATAGCTGTTGAATTGTGAGTTATGGAAGATGGTTTCCGATAAAGCAACATACAAATGCTCATTGTTGTCCTGTTTGTTGTAAAGCAGCTCTTCGATGGCAGGATGGAATGAGGTCAGCCTCATCTGCTTCTTCGTGTAGGGGAAGTAAATTGATTGATCAGCACCAGGAGAAGCGATGTTGAATTTGGGATTGAAGACATTAATTCCAGAAGGCACGCGGTATAGCCCTGGCATTGTGTATGCAGCATGGCTTTCATATTGTCCTGGACGATCAACGCTGTAGTTGCAGAAGAGTATCTAGTCAGTCAATTCAGATTGGAAGAAATTTCAAGTTGACAACTATCCAAAATGGTGTCTACATTGAAGTTTTTACCATCACCTGCCCGCAATTTCTTGGTATGTGCTTGTGATGATGAAGTCGGTGCTGTTCATCGCAAACAAGTCAGCTGTGAATTGGCAAGAGAAATGGTACTTCTGGTCCAAACTTTTCCATTTGATGTCCGAATCCTCGTACTTGGTCTTCTCTAGAGCATGTGCTATTGTCCCCTGCATCAAATACCACAAGTGTCCACAAATTGATATCACTGATCATGATCATCGCAAGCAGTCAAAAAATTAATCAAGGTGGCTCCAAATTATTATCCCTCAACCCAACGCGGTATGAGTTATTGTTTGTTTTGGGCGATTCAGATTTTGCTGGAACATAGAGCTCTATAGTCCAAGGGGTGTCTTTAGGTTGCTATGTCGCATTAATTTTTAAACAGTACCTTTCAAAACTATAAAACGAGGAATTGAAGTAAATGGTTGAAATGAATTGATGCCAAATTAAGTGAATTTGGGGGAGGAGATGATAAACAATGCCCACCTGAGTCACTCCCAGCTTGGTTGCCACTAGAGAGGCCACCAAGTTTCCATCAGTGTAGTTTCCAATGATCAGGTCTGGTTTCCCTCCCATTCGGCTCATGATTTTGGCAGCTGCATCCTGATCATTCATTCATTCAACGGCATGGATGGTTTGCTTGCTTTGAATAAAATGAAAATTCATAATTGTTGTGTTCTTTGGTGGGAGAAAAATGATGCACCTGAGCAAATTGCTCGAGGTGGGGATACACA
>JAXCLR010000063.1:2634297-2653420 GCA_035584095.1 Annona squamosa | reverse complement strand
GATGACAATGTGCAATCTTGTTTAGATTAAGCTTGGTAGATAGATATACTAAGCTAGATATTAAGTAAACAAGAGGCACATATAGAGATATATTGCATTTTAGATATTATAAAATGTATAAGATTCATTTATTCTACTTGCGGAGTTCACTCATGTCGTTTATATGTCATTGTCCTACACATACTTTAGTTGGTGGCACTTAGGGTGATTTTTTAAAGTTAAAGTAAAAGCATGATTAGATCCATTTTAATTAGCTGTTTAACAGAAATTTCTATGATGACATTGTAATAACTATATGTGTGGCTTGGTTGAACAAATGTTCTCCTATTAATTTTATTTGATTTAATTTATTTCAAATTGCTAAAGTTTCATTATCTTTTATGTAAGTAAGCTTGAGCCTAACATGTGATAGATCTTAGTAGACAACACTTAGGCTCAAGTTTAGCATGAAAGTGTTGTTTTTAGGGTTGGAGTATTACATGCGGTATTAGAGCAGTCCTTTTTCTAGTAAATGTGGTTTGGAAAGTTGGACCAATGAAAGCCAAGGCTATGGACAGAAGCCCAGAGTTGAATTGTAGTTCAAAGACGAATCAGGCAGAAGCTGGTAGGCTCGTAATAGCATATAATCGAATTTCACATTGAAAAATGGAGAAAGTTCCTGAAAATTTTTAAGTGGGTTTCAAGGTGTTTTAAAGCCGTGCAGCTAAATTGTCAGGCCAAAGCGGATAATATCACACTGTGATGCCTATAGCCTATACCTAATCATTATCTTTTTGGGTATGTGTGCTTTGTGCTTTAAGTCCAATGATTGTTTTTCTTGGTTTGTATATTAAGGTGAATAAATATGAAGATGATAGATTTATACTCCCAAAAATAAAATAAATATGCAGATGATAGATTTATACTCCTAAAAATAAAATATAATGATTGGAAGTATAAAGAATAATGGAAAAATTAATAACAAATTAAAAGTGTAGATAAATATCAAATTAATTAATAATTAACGAAGGGTCCCCATATGATACAATCATCTTGCAATGACATCGTTACATTGTTGGTACAACTGTTTTTTATATTTTATCATTTTTTTATAGGGTTAATTTTAAATATACCCACTACAGTTGCCATTAATGACAAATATACCTACTAAGTTTGAAAACTTTCATATAAACCCATTAAGTATAAGTAAAATTTCAAATATACCAATTATGACAGTTATATATGTTTAATAATTTTAAAATTCCAAAATACACCTCATTAATCTAATATTTATTGCGATTTTTGCAATATCTAAACCGTTAAAACTCGTCCTGTCTAGTTTTTCTCTTACATTAGATATGTTTTCATTATGTTATTTAACTTGTATCATAGTTGAATGACTATTATTATTAAATAATAAGAGTCATTTTGGACATTTCATATAATGAATAATAGCGATTTTTAGTTATACCTGACAAAATGAGTATATTTAAAATTTTACTTATCCTTAGTGGATATATGTGAAAGTTTTCAAACTTAGTAAATATATTTATAATTAAGGGCAAATGTAGTGTGTATATTTGAAATTAACCCTTTTTTTATATCTAAATCTTTTAGAATATTCATCTATGATGTTGAAAATCACTTTTATATTATTCACTTATGATGTTGAAAATCACTTTGATTGAAAATTTTTTTTATGCTGTGAAATTTAACATCATTTTAGAGTAAATATATAACTATTAATTTTTAGCATCATGGATGAATAGGCATGAATGATTAATATAAATAATTTAGATACCACTAGTTGCACCTATAATGTCAATGCAACGGATTGAAAGAGAATATTTTTCTCCTTTGCAAAGATCAGCTGCACTTTATCTAGAACTGTTCTGTTAAGAAGACGTTACATCAGAAGATAAAATTTTTTTTCTAATTTTTTTCATGCAATCAAATCATTCAACTTATAAACCCTAGTCCACCCTACTATGCATGTGGTCGATACTGAATTTTTTATTAATCCTTCCCCCAGTGTTGAATTAAGAGTATAACGGTATGAATTTCCACATTGGATTTAGAAGTATATACTTGAAGCATTTCGTTCTCAAAATTAAAATTGTTCGTTGGAACATTTGCATGCATAATTACATTTTACATGGTTTCAATAATATATTACAAATGTATCCCTTAATTTGACAAAATTACAAGTTTCGATAAAATTAAAAGTATTTTTATTAATTGCCACCAGGTCGGTAACCTGGTGGTAACACCACTACAGCAAAATGAGATCGGCTTGGTGTTTCAATCAACACTTTGGCAAGATGATATATTTGAAGTGAGAGTTGTTACTCCCTTAATATATGTGAGAATTTTGTTTCTGTGAAGGATAGGTGGGAGCTTAGTACCCTTAAGGATGGGTGAGAGTTTATTGTCTCCCAAAGGAATATGTCCAAATATAATATCAGATGTAATTTTATGGTACCAATAAAAATATATATTTTTATTAATTAGCATCCTTGCTTGGATTCCAAATCGGTTCCTACAATAATTAATAATGACATGTAAAAAAATATTTTTTATGTTGTTTTAAACAATATAAAACAATGCTCATTTACATTTTAGACTTTACAGTTTATAATTAATTTCATTTTATTATTGTTTACATCTATTTTTACATTCTTTATAGCCTTATTATCCATAATAATGACATTAACATCATCATCCCCATTCATGTTATGATCGTTCGTCATTATAAATATAAATCTTATATAATTTATAAAAAAATAAATAAGAAAATCAACCCAATGATAATTTATTAGTGAATAAGAGAGAGAAACTATTATGTATTTCTCTATATACATAATTTATAACTATTTACATATCCAGGTCGGTTCGTATACCCAACATGTGTACCTTAACTTTACCCTATTTAGGAGGTTGACTAATGATTTTTATTATACCCGTGTGCATTGTAAAATTTTCTATTATATTATATTCTATCAAATTTAGGGTCAGGTAAGTGGATACTCAACCCAAATTGCACCGCTACAATTTTCACATTAATTTTCCACGCAAACCTCTTCCAAGAAAACCACTTTTAATATCATTTTTGGAGGCAACCCAGGTGCTGCCCGGATGGTAGCAATGCTTGCCAGCGTTGTAAAAGCCGTGAGATCGAATATCGGTGGGAGCACTTGGCTCCTTTCATCCTATGCATGCGTGGTGAGCATATTGATCTCTCTAATATGAAATTTTGAGTGATGTAAAATCCATGAATAAAAAAAAATATTATTTTTACTATAGCTATATAAATATATATTATATAATTAATTAATGCTGATTATAGCCCTCAATCAACCTCAAATGTCAAAGGGCAACCATCCCCTCATTCCCTCTCCCATCAGCCGCGATCCTTCTCTCCCTACGAAACGTAGAAACATGCGCCCTGGATCTATCTCGACGCCGCACCCCTTTCTCCAACTTGTAGGACACGGGTAAAAGGGCGTTCCCCTCATTGATGGCGTGTTGGATGCTCCGTAGGCATCCATGTATCCTTACCTCCTCATTATCCTTGGCTCATCGTTCTTCGTGCAATTCAATCCATATGCATGCTGCAGCAACAGCAGCAGCAAAACCCATCATTTCTTGCTTCCTTCTTCATTTACATACATACGACAGCATGCAGGCAGGGACAACCGGGATCTCTCTCTCTCTCTCTCTCTCTCTCCCCCCGGTATGTATATGGCCATCCTTTCAAACTCAGGGCCTGCCTCCATATTCGTAGCATGCATGCTTGCAATATCATGTTTCCGATCATCTCATCTCGGTCCCAATGAACTGAACATCGCTGTCGTTCTTTGCTTTTGCTTGCTGGGCAATCCTGGGCACGTACGTACGTACGTTCATCTGCTCGATTTCATTCTTCCCAGCCAGCCTAACTTCATGACGCATGCACGAGGATCAGATCAACTCCTTATATGGGAAGTGCAGCTCTTCAAGCTAGGTCCTCTGCGATGTATTTCTCTTTTCTTTAAATCACAACCGTTGATTGCTTCAATTTGACCATGCGATGAACATTTGTTGACCAGTCTAAAAGTGGTTTGTGATCATGATGAGCCCTCCTCGATGCAAAAAATCCAAGAATGATTAGAAGCCCGAAGAAGGGCTTTTCACAAAGAAAAATTTTAAAAAGAGAAGGGGGAGAATTTTGCATACATGCACTTTAACTTTTTAAAATTTTCACATGTGCCTATTAATTTTTATATTTAAATTAGATGACTTAAAGCTCTAGTTCTATTTACAAGTGCAAGTGTGCAACCCCTCTGGCTAACGCTAATACCAGATTTCTTATACGGGGCCACCACTACAAGAATAGTTCTCAGATAACTGCGACAACTTTTTTGCATCTCAATTTGCATCTCAATATATATTTGCTATGCAAAAAAATAAAGGTAACTATTTTAACATCGTTTGCAACAAAATGGATGCATGTGCACATAGCGTTATATGCAGCTAAGATTTTAGCTGCATACAACATTATATGATGCAAAGTTCAAAAAAATCGCTGTATTTCTTAAAACTTCATAATCAACAGCAGCAAAATAAGCGACAACAAATTAGCCGCGTACACATACTTACAGTGACATGAAGGTATATGCAACAAACTTTATACCATTTGCAACTAAGGGTATATTTGGCAATGTGCAGAACATGTCAAGTTAAAACTTTTCAATCTAAAACTTTTAATTCTTCACAACTATCATATTTTTTAATTATTTTTTCACATTTTCTATACAATTACCATACTTTTTAATTATTTCTACACAATTACCTATACAACTAACCTATCTATTTTAACTTTATCTTCTTTATTCCTCGTCATTACCCTTATCATATCACATCATTGGACAATTTTTACTCTCCAAAATTATTCATCAAAAATTTTATTCATTCTCAAACATACCTTAATATTGTTGCTAAATTTAAGAAAACTTCTTATGGTGCACCTTTTTTCAACCAAACCTAAAAGTCCTATATTAATTGTATTTAAGGTTTTACTATTATTTGCAATCAAATTTTAATAGATACATCAAATAGCACCATTAAATTCCTATTTGGATAAAATTATTAAAAGTTTTATTGTTTGTCATTTTATGCCATACATTAATTATCCAGCAAAGGAGGAAATGAGTAACTTTGCCTTCACGTTTACTAAAGTTGAAGAGATTTCTTCTTAAAATCTGGAACTCAAGGCTAAAAACACAAAAAAAAAAATTTTTGATTGAAATATATTTACATACATCTTAACACATATTATACTGAAGGTCAGAGACATTTTTACAAATTCGGAGACACTGCTCCACTAAGTAAATAGGAAGACACAGCTTCCAACAATCAAACAGGAGACCACTTGCTCCAACGAATAACGGAAGAACATATCACCCACTACGGGCCGAAATCCAATTGCTGGATTCGAACCCACAACAGCAATGCCGAGATTCTTATAATGACAACGCTGCGTGTTCGGTTGGTAAAAACGCAAGTTTTTAAGTATGAGTATTACATGTGCAAAAACTTTTTTTTTAGGAAAAAAAAAAAAGAAAAGAAAAGGAAAAATATATAAGATGAAATAAAGTTCATGGCCCACATCAGAGTGGCCCATTCCCATCGACGATATGATTCTTCAAATCCCATCGATGGCCGGCCTTTGAAGTCACATGCTGCGGAGGGCTGGGATTTTCTACTATTTCTTTCGTGTGACAGCGGCTGTGGCGCTGAGGATGTGATGATGAGGAGGTTGGCTTTCGTGGGTCAAAGAAGCTGAAAACCCAAGCAATAATTGCACTTCCAGAATATCAGAAGCTTTCAGAAGCCATCTCGTGACAGCAGGGAATTCTCTTGGGGCCTGCTGCATTAAAATCACAGCCTAGTTATCATATATGCTTCTGCTCTGCATGCGAGGCAGAAACTGACACACTATATCGCTTGATTTCAAGTGATATATGTGATGAATGGAGGGCAATGAGCTTACTTTTGGCAAGAGTAAAAAGGAAAAACTTTCTTCTTCCCTTCTGTATGCTTTTTAAATAAGAATCTACATTTTCATTAAGAGTCTGTTCGACATTTTGATATAATTTTTTTGCAACGAGAGAAGTGATAAGGTATAATAAGATAAAGATGATGAATAAAGAAAATATTAAAATAAATATGATTATTTATAGGCAATTGTGGAGAGACGGTTGAAAAGTAAAATGTGAAGAAATAATTAAAATAGTATATCGTAGAGAGGAACAATTTTAAATCACCAATTTTCTAAAAGTGCCAAACAAACCCTAAATTATTTTATTTTTTTATTATCTCCACATTTTAGTTATTTCATATTTTATATATAATTATCATATCTATTTTCAATTTTATTTTCTTTACTATTAAGCATTTCCTCTTTTAGGTCACATTACTTTATCACTTTCTTAAAATTTTTTATTTCTTCTTTCACATTTTTAAAATGTGTTTGACAATAATGAAAATTTGTTAATTTAAAATTTTTTACTATCTATAATTAGTCTATTTTTAAACATCTATTTACATATTTCAATATAACTTTCTTATTTTTCTATCATTTATAATTTCCTATGCAACTATTCTATCTATTTTAATTTTAATTTTTTTACTCCTTATCATTATTCTTATCATATTACACAATTTCTCCCATTTTAGAAAGTATTATAACAAAAACACACTCTTATTATTATATTTTTCCTAAAGGCACTTTCAAAATCTATTTGGTAATATGTAAAAGTAAAGCAAAAGAGGAGTCCAGAATTTTTTGAGAATTAAGAAATTAATTCCATATTATAAAAATGAAAAATAAAATTAGAATAATTCTATGTGAAGATGTAAAAATAATTTGAAAATAAAGATGATAATAATAATCTGGTGCTGTTAGGTAATAAGATATCAAATCATATAAAAAAGAATTACAATTTCCGTGGTAATTTTTTTGTTACTTTAATACATTCCCAATGTATCATAATTAAAAAGAAGTGCATTGCAAAGTGACGAATACCTCATGTTGGTTGGGGTGGGAGGATTTTCCCTAGAACGAAAAGAGGGAAAAAGCAGACGTCTTCAGGCCTTTTTGGGAAGGCTCAAAAGCGAAAATGTGTCGACTGGCTTAAGTGGGGAAATCTTCTTTTATTTTGCCTTTTTTTTATAGACGCTGATGAGCTCAACCAGGAAAGAAAGCTGTATAGAGAATCTGAGATTTGTTTTGGGATTTTGGGGCGTTTCCAAAGGGGGAGAGAAGAGAAATGAGGTGTTGTGGAAGGAATGGAGGTGTTAGACGGTATGTCAGGTCAAAAGTGCCCCGCTTGCGATGGACTCCTGATCTTCACCGCTGTTTTATTCAAGCCATTGATTGCCTCGGAGGCCAAGACAGTGAGCTTTTTTTTTTTTTCTCCTTTCTTCTCTCTTCTATCTTCCCTTTTAAGGACCTGTAATTAATCAGTTCTTGGAAAATATTAATGTATTGCAATTTGCAGGAGCCACACCCAAGCTTATTCTTCAGCTGATGGATGTAAAAGGGCTAACCATTTCACACATCAAAAGCCATCTTCAGGTTTGGTTTGTTTTTATTATTAGGCTTGGTTTGTTTTTATTATTGTTATTATTATTTCACGGGGTCGTCTTGAAGGTTTATATATCCTCCTAGCTATGTTTCACCTTTGTTGGATTAATTGCTTATGGTTTTGATCAGATGTACAGAAGCACAAAAGCTGATGTTTACCAATCAGGTATCATGAGATGATTTTCTTTACCAAATATATATCTTCTTTGCCATATACAATGTGACAATCTCTCTGTCTGTCTTTCTGTCTGTGTAGTTGGAGCGACTGATGATGGTCTTCTCCTATCTTCGAGACCAACGAACCATTTTCCACCCCCAACTCGGCAAGGATATATATAATATTCATTTCTTCCCATTATTTCTCTTTTCCGTTCCCCCGCTGCCTTCTTCATCCTTCTTACCATCCATTTCTCTATTTTAATTTTTACTAGAACCCAACCAGAGAGCAAATGCTATATGCCCGATCATGGCGCCCTAGAAGTCGGCCGAAGATTGAATGAAACAGTGACAACCCCACGCTGCATTGAGGATCATATGCCAGCCGTGGGCATGGGCGCTGAGAGTGGAAGAGAAGAGGGAGGCTTTAGCTTGGAGTGGGAGAAAGCCACCGAAGTGAAAGAGATTTTGTCAGGCGATCTCCACAACATCAATGCACAAAGTCGTCACATAGCAGCAGAAGAATCTTATTCCTTCATCAGCACTCGAAAGGTTAGAGACTATGCTCCTTAGCCCAGCCTTCGAATTAATGATCAATACCAGAAATTAAACAAGAAATAAAAGACCCAATTCTTAAATTTATAACCCATGTCAGCCTTTTTCTGCTTCGGCTTGCTGTGCTGGTTGATAAGCGGGCCGGACCTTCTGTAAGCACTGCATGGCATGCATGCATGCAGCCTTTGAAATGCAATCATGGAAGCTAGCTACCTAGTTCTTCCCGCGAGCTATCTGTTGCATGCAAATCATGGGATGCATGATGCATGCAGCTAGCTGCGACATTCATCTACCAGTATCTCTGGTTTTATCCTTTAACGAGTTAAAACGCTAGGCAACTTGCAGCAGGAGCAAGTACTAAAAGCTAGCTTAATTCCTTGGGAGTAATTAATGATGGGTTACGATCAATGTTCTCAGTTGGTTGGATTAAACCAGTTTAAACCAGTCAACATTAGATGTTAATGATACCCTAAATATTTGTTATTCTTAAAACCATATTTTTCAATCACTAAAACTTTGTTAAACCTTGTTATCAAGAAATATATATACGTTTGAACGTACAATTTATAACGCAAGCTACCAAAGTATGCGGAAAAAAGATAAAAATCTTTTTAAAGCTACATTAATTAAATATAAGTATAAAATATTGAGTCAAAGAAAATTATCATTATTAACTGATTTGAAAGAATATATGATTTATTATTATTTTTTGAAAATACCTAAATTGGTTAGACCGAGTTTACCCTGATAGTTTTTATATATAGAGAGAAATGAAGAACCAACATCTAATCCATGCATTGTGTAAAAAGCTATGTATTTAGTCCACGTATAAAAAATCAAGTGGATTGAAAACTTTTATATATTATAGTTTTAAAAAATCTACTTTAAAATTGATACTTAACATTAAACCATTTGATTACATTGATTTTGTAGATAATGAATGTGCCCAATGATACTAAAAAACAAAATTACTTTTATGATAATATAAATAATGTTAACAAGCTAATTTTTTATTAAACATTAATATATTAAAAGTGAAGGATATATAGAAGAAGGAAGCCTAATGCTTAGTAGATCGTGTAAAAGATATGAGGCCACAACTGCAAGCCCAAGAAGGGCTTAGAGGTTGCCAAGCCAGCGCAAGGGAATATTCTACCAACACTTGGCATCATCCAATTTATCCGGTTTCAAACTGATGCATTTTGAGCTCCTGAAGTCCAATGGAGATGATTCAGAATTTATTTTTTACTGGAATATTTTGAGTTCAATTAAAGGGTTTAATAGAACTAAAGAGAACTATTTTTTATGGATATTTTATAATCATCTTAACTGGCAGACTCTGAAACATTTACAATTTTCATATAACATTTAAATAATATCTTAATTTTTCTTACTTAGTAGACAATCCAATAAAAATTAGAAAGACTTTGTTGCGACCACTCTCAAACCCGCGTCGGCATCCGCTGTTGCCGTGTGGATTAACACCGGACCTAAAGGGACTGATAAATATTAAATACAAGTAATAGAGATGCGGGGTTTTTATGTTCAGATGGGTTTGGTAGATTTGTATGTCAAATGTTTGGAGATTGAGCAGCTGTTCGGTGGAATGTTAAGGAGGAACGATGTTTCTTAAACAACCATAATGGTTGGGCATGCATGTATGATATTAGAGTTATGTGAGAAATTTTTTGGCCAAATGCCTAAGGTACAATTCGAGTTTTTGAAACTCAGGTTCACTTCAAACATGACCTTAATTCTATTTATAACATATTAAACCTAACTTTAACCATATTTGTAAAACTTAAATCCTAACTGTATTTTTGAAAATCGAGTCGGGTTAAGTTTGAAGTTGAAATTTATATTGATGAATTTATATTTATTTAAGAGTAATAAATTTAGAATTTCATATAAATATATAATAATAACAAATCATGTAAGTAAATATAATAATAGTGAAATAAGGGATTTAAAAAAAACAATATAAAGAATATTTCTAAAAAAATTTAACATAAAAATAAGATAAAAGAATAAAATTAGTGGATGTAAAAGTAAATGATAGAAATAAAAGATAAATAAAAATAAAAATAATAGATTTTATTCATAGTATAATTACAATATGTCAAACATGTATTCAAATATAAATATAAATAATAAAAATATGCACAATATAAAAATATATATTTAAAATAATATGTATATAATAAACATAAAATGAAAAATCGGGCTCAGGTTTGCTTGAATTTTAATCCTATCGTATTTACAAACTAGGTTCCTTGGATTTGGGCTGGTAAAAAGTAAATCCAAATATAGTTGGAAAGCAGGTTTGGGCGCAACTCCTAGTAGGAAATTGAAGCGCTGAATGTTGTGGTGGATGCATGGGCAAAATATGGGAATTTGAAGAATAGGATGGAGATCTATGATGAGATACCATAAAGGAATATTATTTCTTTCTACAAATATGGAGATATTAGACAAATGAGAGAGTTTTTATGGTAATATAAATAATACTAAACATAATTTATGATAATATAAATAATACTAAATATAATAGATGAAATAAATTTCTCATAAATTGTAAGGTGAGAAAACTGACTATGTTTACGTAGAAGTGTTGTTTCAGGTTTCAGCATTTTGTTATAATCTTATTTCCGTAACTCTCATATTTATTATATAACATTCGTGTGCAATATGGACAGCTAAAAATTTTTATTTTTATTTTAATAAATATGTGAGGTTTATCTACATTTTCTAAAAGTTAATAATTTTTTGAATTTCTTTGGTATTTTATTTTAATTTTTGAAAATCAATAAAAGGGTACATTTTATTGATTTTCAAAAACTAAGATAAAATATCAAACAAATTCAGAAATGCCAAATTCCATTAAAGAAAATGCTAAGTGGGGTACACATATTTATTAAAAAAAAAAAATTCAGGCGCAGCACAGGGTAACGACTACCGACCCCTATTATAATTTATAGGATTTCATATAAATGCATTCTTGAATTTCATCAGAAATCTCTATTATAAACCCACATTAATTTGCATTCATGTTTTCTTGCCCTGCGCTGTAATCATCGAAATTGGTTATTTGGATTAACTGTTGAATGGCAATGTAAAAACTGGTGAATGTAGGAGCAAAAATTCAATGACCACGAAATTCATTTCGGCGGAGGAGAAAGTGGTGGGGTGGAAGAAATTGAGGGCTTGTCACTCTCTCTTTCTTTGCATCCTACACAAGGGAGTTATTCTTCTTCTTCGTGGTCATCGTCGTTTGCCAGTGAAGTTAGTGATGGTTTATCTTCGTGGGTTTCAGAACGGAATGTTCTCTGCTGGAGGCGTTCGACAGTACAGGATAACAGTGTGAATTTGGATCTTTCCATCTCTATCTATGGTTCTTGATCAGTTGGATGTACTTAAGTATATCTCATTTTCCTTCCATCCACTTCTTGGATTTTGAAGAATTATTTGGTTCTGGTCCGAGAAATCGAAAAGCTCAGATGTGGTTTGATTACTGATGATGAAATTAATTTTAGAAGGCCTTCGCAGGCCTCACTTTGTGACTGGAAAATTATAAGGTTAAAAAGGATTTGGATTGATAAACTTTAGATATAAAAAATACAATGGGAGCTCTGACTGACAATGCCAATCAAAGCTTGCAGAGGTGATTATATACTCGATAATGATCCTGTAAAATGGATTCTCCTGCTTTTGTTTTGTTTTGTTTTTTTTAAAATTTTTACGTGGGCCATGTCCATTTAGTTCATGTAACAAATTTAGTTTTCTAAGATTTTGTATTTATTTTTTAAGAAAATATAAAAATAAAAAATCATCATTTTCCATGGGTGGGAGAGAGTCAGATGAATGCAACTTCTGATTTTTGAAAATTTGTAAAAAATATATAAGTTAAAAATGCTAGATGTTGACATGTAAATTAAATACACAGGCTTATAAGCGAACGACAAAAAAATAATTTTTTTTTATAAAATATAAAAAATACGCGAGATTGTTAAAAAGGATCATTATCCTTATGTATTAGGCTATATATATATATATATATCCAAGTAATAAACAAAAATCATCATTAATTATTCATCGAACATTCTGTTCAAATGTGGGGCTAAAGATATTTGAGAGTAATTTAGAAATGTATCCATATAGTTTGACCATAATTGTTGGTATATTTACTTACTTTTATAAATTATAAATAATATCCACATAGCCTTGATCCTAATTGCAAATATATGCACGCTGTCATAACTCCATCATTTCAACATCATGATAGGGGTATATTTGCAAATTTATATAACCTCTTTTCGTATATTTGGAAAACTAAATATACACGCTAAGTGTCAGAAGTGTAGATATACACGTATAAGTAACATATATTTGTAAATATACTAATGTTGCGATAATATTATGATAGCACTATGACTACCTAAGTATACCTGTAGGTTTTGAAACTACGTAAGTATATTCATAATTATAACTATAGTATGTCGGTGTATTTGCAAACTACCTAATATTTTATATACAAGTACAATTCATTTGACTAGTGTTAATCACATAATGTAATTAATAGGCAATAACTCTATATATGATTTGCAAAACAGACACGTAATGCCCAAAAATAGACCCCACACGCATTAAAATTAACATCTGCCTCACTTATTTTATTTAAAATATTTATTTTGATAGCATATCAAATTTCATCCAAATTCAACATGTGTATGTGCCTCATCTTAAAATGGTATAAGATCAATATAATAAAATATTTTAATATAGATATAAAGTTGTATTTTTCACATCTAAACCATCTAAAGTATAGTTTTTGTATGAATAAATAATTGTATAAAGTTAATATATGTAGGGTCATTTTGCAGCAGACTGTATCTAGCCATGAGGCAGTCCATCTGCATACGATGGGTTATATATATATATATATATATGAGATACGTTATGGTATATTTAGAGGAGTACTCCTGTTAGTCCGGGCTAAGCAAATGTCCCGCTTAGGCTACCTCAAAAAATTCGTTTATAAAAACTTTTATTTGTTTTTCTTTATATACTTGTTTATCTAAATGTATTTAATATATAAATCAAAATTTACTATTTTTGGGTATGTGTACATATTTTTTTAGATTTTTGAAAATAGGGGTATTTTTTAAAGATAAGGGTATTTTAAATACAATTAGACACAGATTTTTAAAAATTTCAAAAAAATATATACACATATCAAAAATGGGAAATTTTGGTTTATATATGAAATACACTTAGATAAACAAGTATATAAAAAATAAAAAAAATTGTCGTAAATGAGTTTTTGAGATGTGCTAAATAAGACATTTACTTAGCCCAGACTATTAAGATTATTCATCATGCATTTATATACATCGTAACTTATGGTACATTTGAATCAAAATGAGCCTCATATACATTTTAATGTATTAATACTTTATACAACCATGTATCAATGTATAAATTATATTTTAGAAAGTTTACATATTGAAAAAATAATCTTAAAATTGTCATTTGCATAACACTATTTTATTATATTGATTTTGTATTATTTTCAGATGGGGTCTATACACATATCTAATCTAGATAAAAATCGATATACTAATAATTGAAACAATTCTAAATACAATAGATGGAGTAGATGTACATTTTATGATCATTTAAGACCCACTTTGATGTAAATACACCGTAAGTTATGGTGCAATTACATGAACTAGAATATTTTTTTCTCTCTAATATATAAGCAAATGACTCGCTTAGTCCATCTAAAAATATCCATGTAAAATGTTTTTTTTTTACTGTTTTATTCATACACTGGTTTATTTAAGTATATTTAACTTATAAACTAAGTTTTATCATTTTTGGAGTCGTGTATATATTTTTTAAAGATTTTTAAAAAATTAGTATTTTAAGTACATATATACACATAGATGTTTAAAAATATTAAAAAATATATACACATATCCAAAAATAGAAAAATTTATTTTATATGTTAAATATAATGGATGAAGTAGATATTAATTTTAATACACATGAGGCCTATTTTTGAGCGGATTGCACAGTTATTATGGTACAGTCCGTCTACACTAAATTAATTTCCATATATATATATATGAGGAATGATCCTATTCACCCACTTTGAAAACCTATTTAGAACACTATTTTTGTCTTTTCCTTTATGCATTTGTTTACATAAACTAAAATATCCTATCTTCAAAAATCTCAAAAAACGTACATATATTTGTAAATGATAAAATTTCGATTTATATATTAAATACACAAATAAATAAATATATGAAGAAAAAATAAAGAAGTATTATAAATGAGTTGTTTTGAGGTGATTCAAGCTAGATATTTACTTGGCTCAGGTTAACTGGATACTTCTATGTGTATATATACATAGAACTATTCATGTGTAGACAGACTACACCGTAATTAGTTTGTAGTCCGTTGTAAAATGAGCCTCATATATATTAGAATGCAATAAAATTTTATATAATTATTTACCCATATACAAATAATATTTTAGACAGTTTTAGAAATTGAAAATACTACTTTAAACTTGATATGTACATTAAACTATTATTACTACATTGATTTTGCATAATTTTAAGATGGGGCAAACACATGTTGAATTTAGATGAAAATTGGTATGCTAATAAAGTGAACAATACTAAATACAATTAGTAAGATAGATTTTCCATTTATGATCAAGTGCACATAGTGCATGAACTGCATGGTTTGGTCGCATGCACTGGATTATTATATATATAGAGAGAGAGATAGAGAGATTCACCGCAAGTCACTGAGCAATTATCTCAAAATGGGCCCTGCATAATTATAAAATTACAATCTACTCTACTCATTGTATTTAGAATTATGTATTTTATTACCATACTAATTTTCATCACAATTGGATATCTATATGAATCCCATAAGAAAATGGTACAAATTCAATGTAATAAAATAATTTAATATAAATAATAATTTTAAAATTATTTTTAATGTGTAAATTATTTCTTATATAATGTACATATAGATAAATGATTGCATAAAATATTAATACATTGAAGTATATATAGAGTTCATTTTGGGCCAAATGCACTGCCAGTTATGGTGCTGGCAAATGCATATAAACATATTTTTTATATATATATGTACAGGGCTCTGCTTTATATAAAAGCAGACCAATTTAACCCATTTAAAATCTAAGATTGTAATATTTGATGGATAATCTAATCCATTCATTGTATTTAACATTATTTTTTATTTAGGAGATCAAGTTTTATCCTAATCAAATATGTTTATAAGCCACATTTGTTAGAAAATATATATATTCATGTGTAAATTATGAAAAATACTAAAATATCAATTTTAAAGTAGTATTTTTGACATCTAAACCGTTCAAAATATCATTCTATATGAATAAATGATTATATAAGGTATTCTTACATTCTAATACATGTGTAAATAGCTCAAAGTATTTTTCATAATTTATATATGAATATATATTTTTGAATAAATGTGGCTTATAAATATACTTGATTGGAATGAAACTTGATTTTCTAGATAAACCAATGATGTTAAATACAATGAATGAATTGAATTTTCCATTAAGAATCAAAATCTTAAATTTTGAAGGGATTATGTAATTCTACTTATATATAACTTGATTACATAGAAGTAGGACTGATATATATATACACATGCACACAATCCCACTTCTATGAGACCATCTTTCTATAACCCCCTCTATATTTAAAATCTTAATGGTTGGTGAAAAATTTACTCTACATATTGTGTTTAGCATCATTTATAATATCTTATAAAGCCTTTCATTATTTAGTTTCACTGTACATGGGCCCCATCTGCAAATATGAAAAAATCAACATAATAAAATGGTTTAATACTAAAATATCAATTTTAAAGTAATTTTTTCAACATATAAATTATCTAAAATATCACTACTATATAGATAAATGATTTTATAAAGTATTATTATATTATAATACATAATTTTAAGTAAATGTGGCCCATGTACTTACTTAATTTGATTTAGATGAAACTTGGTCTCTAGCTAAATAAGTTATGTTAAATACAACGAATGTATTGAATTTTACATTAATCATTAATATCTTAAAAATTAAGGGGGTTACATGATAATGAAGTTGATATAGAAGAGTAATCATGTTAGCCCGGTCTAAATAAATATCCCGCTTAAACCACATAAAAAAATCCATTTATAGTAACTTTTTAAATTTTTTTCTTCACATATTTGTTTATCTAAATGTATTTAACATATAACTAAGTTTTACAACTTTTCAACATATTTATATATTTTTTGAGATTTTTAAACATCTATGTATATATGCATTTAAAATATCCTTATCTTTAAAAATTTAAAAAAATATATATATAAGAAAAATAAAACTTGGTATGTATGTTAAATACACTTAGATAAACAAGTATACGGAGAAAAAAGTAAAAATAAAGTTATTGTAAATAAGCTTTTTGATATAGGTCAAGCGAGACATTTGTTTAGCCCGGACTAATATGTCCCAATATGTTGATGGAAACGGACACATCAATATTGGTTAATAAGCCATTCCACTTAAGTGCCTAAGGACGTATTGGCCAGTTAGAGAAGCAATGTTTGATCCGTAGATGACATGTAACAAAACTAATAGGAGATTTCATTTTTTTTTTTTTTTGTCTTCTACTTAGTTTCCTTTTTTAAGAGATGGTGAATGCGCATGGGATAGGTTCTGTCCGTGGCTTGAGCCCAATTTCAATTCTATAGCGCCCTTTACGGGTAATTTGCAAATATAATTTATAGTTCGATCATAATTATAATATACTGATATAATATGCAAACTTTCAAACTACCTTATTATCTATATAAAATTATAAATATGCACATATCTATTAACATTGTTTACAACTAAATAAAAACTGATAGATACAATATATGTACCAAACTCTCTCATATAATCATATGCTCCCAATGGTAAGTAGCAAATAGGAAACAATTTATCCCGGAATAAAGGTTGCATTTATGTTCCGTTTTTGAAACTGGTAATTCAGCATTTTTATCTTCTAAAACGTTTTTCCTACCTTTGTATTTTACCCCATAATTCTGTATTTTAGCAATTAAGCCCCACTCAAGACTTTAACTGAATTGATTTTTTACAAAAAAATAATATTATCTAGCGTTTATTTGATAATGAATAAAATTTTTGATGAAAAATATTGAAGAGTAAAAATTATTAAATGATGTGATATGATAGGGGTAATGATGAATAGTAAAGAAGATAAAATTAAAATGAATAGAAATAATTAACAGGTAGGGTAGTTGTATAGGACGATGTGAAAAAATGATTAAAAAATATGATAGTGGTGGAAAGTAAAAATTTTTAGATTGAAAATTTTTAATCTTTATCAATGGCCACACACACACCCATAACGTAAAAGGTTAGAATATTTTTTATTCGGAGGTGTGAATTGAGTTGGTAATAGCTCGAACTACGGATTCCGTCGAGAGTTTAGGCAACCCGATTGTGACTTATTATATTAATATATTAATATTTCTATTTTATTTATAAATCCGGTTTCTATATGGTCGCGGCCAAGTCGGGTGTCTTGTGGATGATTGTAACATACATTCTGAAATTATTTAAAAAATTTAAATATATGCATGCCCACTTATACTTTTCATCATATGAAATCTTATAATCTTTTAAATTTATTTGACGTTTTTATTTTAATTTTTGAAAATAAACAAAAGGGAAGTAATTGACGCATGTATCCACTCTTTATTTTTTATTTTAAAGAAATCAAATAAAATATAAAACAAAAAAAAACGACTACGTTCGTAGATTGAAATTCTAAGGGTGCGTTTAGCAATGGATTAGGAACAGAAGCATGAAAGCCTTAAAGAAAATATTTTTGAAAAAATACGATAGGCGTGGAAGTAAAATGAAAATGAGGAAGGTAATTATTCGATAAATGAATCGAACTATGGCTGTTGGGTGGGGAAATAGAATGAATATAATGAGGAATAAGTGTGAATTAAATAAAAATAAATAGTATAGTTATAGGTAAAGATACAAGAAAATAAATAAAATATAAAGTAAAAATAAAAAATATAGTTTTTAGTATTCTCCATTCTCCCTTAGGGTGTGTTTGGCAATCAGGAAAACATGTCAACTTAAAACTTTTCAATCTAAAACTTTTCAATCTCTATAATTATCATATTTTTTAATCATTTTTTCACATTTTTCCATATAACAATCCTACTTTTCAAACATTTCTACACAACTACCAATACAATTAACCTATTTATTTTAACTTTATCATTTTTACTTCTCATTATTACCCCTATCATATCACATCATTTGACAACTTTTACTTTCTAAAACTTTTCATAAAGGGTCTGTTTGGCAATCCAGAAAACTCGTCGTTTCGAGTAAAACTTTTCAAACACGGGCGCCGCAGGTGAAAAACCCGTCGTTTCACCCGTCCGAGATCGCATCTTCCTCCCGTCCTCTGTACGACGGCAACTGGTGTCGGGTACGGCGACAAGCAGGTGCATCTCGAGGTCGAAAGTAGGGTTTCACGCATCGCCCTTCAACCTCTTTCTTCTCATACACAGCGCCGCCGTCGGCCTTATACCCCCAGCGACAACCACTCGTAGGCGGAAACGAAAACTGCAGCAGCCGTCTCCCGAAAGCCCACCTCGCCGGCACAAGCTGCGGTCGGCGTCGTCTTCGAAGGGAAGGATTAATCCTCCCT
>JAXCLR010000063.1:2612168-2630535 GCA_035584095.1 Annona squamosa | reverse complement strand
TGGACGAGATCAAATTAAGAACCCGCCGCGTGTTCAGGGCAACAATCCTGAATCACATTTACCAATCGATAGATCCTAAGGTAAGGATGTAACGTCTCGGTTTGGAGCGCCATAGATTTGAAGGGCCTCTCTTACAAAGCATATGGTGCATCAAAGTCGATACTAAAGCTAAGTTCACCTATGACTTAGGTAAAGTTATAGATCAAGCCAACTCTGTGTCCAACTTGGGTCGTAATGATCATAAATTTTTTAAAACTTTGACGCATTAAATGAATGCTATCTACTATAAAACTTTCAAGTTTTTCTTCAAATCTATTTAAGAGACATAAAATGAAGTTAGGAGGGTTGGCTAGAAAATTGAATGAGCTTCAACCTTTCCATTTACAAACATTAAAGTCCATAATCTTGAGAACTCAAACAAATCTCTACACTACAAGAGCTTCAAGTTTAACAGTCTTACTGCATCTTGTAGAGTTTGTTGTTGTGCCTTATTATTCTACACTTCTATAATGTGTAGCATTATTTCTTTTAAATTCTTCAATTGTGTTTGGCTGCTTGGATTGGTGTTGAAAATCAAGGCTAAGGTATGTAACAAGTAGTATTTGGTTGGGGTGGTTGGGGTGCCCTAACCCGAGCGTCACATCTTAGCCTTACTCCAGGACCATTGTGGATTGGTAAACGCGATTAGGATTGTTGCCATGTCACACTACGGGTTTTATAGGATATTTATCCATTTAATCTTTGCTCTTTAAGAAATCATAAGATCATGATAAACACATATTATATCATGAAAAGTATATTAATTCACTATATGATAAAAACATACCTTAATATTTGACCATAAAATTTTTTCCATTCATAGATCACATATCATTGGGTGAATCTCATATAATCATTGAGGCAGTTATATAAATCATTATATAATCATTCATATATAAAATTATACATAGGCATTCATTAAAATTTTCCTTCTACCTTGTTTAACTTGTGCTCATCTGCCACGTCTATCCTTTCACCTGCCTTAAGGTTTAGAAAACAAAACGTGAGTTGAAACTCAATAAGCAAGCTGTATGTTTTTTAGGCAATTCATTTTGTAGGCAATATTTTCATTTAAAACATCTTGGAAAGCAATATTATACCCACTCATGGGTATATCATGAAAACATAATCCTTATACCCATCACAAGTTCATCATAATTAACTCAATGTATTATCATAAAACATAAACTTCATAGAATGGTGTTGCCCCTGCCAGTACCAGAAGTGATAATAAAAGTGGGAATGCTGTCACTGGAACGGACCACACAAATAGGGGTAATCTATGCATAGCCATTCCAGGTCCACGCATGTTGGAGATAGTTGTTATAAAATTGATAGAACCTAAAATGGATGAAACACCTGATAGATGAGGACTAGAAATTGCTGAATCAACTGCTCCTCCAGAATGGCTGGTAATACCACTTAAGGGCGGATAGACCGTCCACCCAGTGCCGCTACCCACTTCTACTAAGGCTGGGCTTAATAGGAGCAAGAGACTTGGTGGCAACAACCAGAATGAAATATTATTTAATCGTGGAAATGCCATGTCAGGTGCACCTATCAGAATCGGAACAAACCAATTACCAGATCCACCTATCATCGCCGGCATAACCATATAAAAGATCATTAAAGGAGCATGAGCCGTTATTAAAACATTATAAAGTTGATGATTCCCACCAAGAATTTGATCACCGGGTCGTGCTAATTCCATACGAATCAGTACTAAGAAGCATGTGCCCATCACTCCAGCAATGGCACTGAAGATGAAATAGAGAGTCCCTATATCCTTGTGGTTTGTAATCTCACCGCAAGTGCAGGGGTCGTAGGTCGTAATATATAAATTATCGATCCATAAAAAATTTAGGACTATAAACTTTGCTTTTAAACGCTTTCGTGTTGAATATAAAATGAGATAGATAAGTGGAAAGAGAATAAAATTAAAAAGAAATAGAAAAATGAGAAGAGAAAATTAAAAACTAGAATGAGTAGAGAAAACAAGAGTACGAGTACCTAAGATCTAGGATTTCACATGCATCTTTTGCAACGGGTAGTGGTATACTTATTTAATTTGGACATTGTTTGTTAAAGGAGTGGTATAAGACATACTTATATAGGCATTTATTTTTCAATTTTTGCTTTACAATTTCGAACCTAAAATGGAAGGTAAAATTTTGCAAATTTACCCTATAGTTTATTCAAAAATTTTCAGCCCCATATTTAATCATTTAATATTTTTTTCGGATTTTTTTCCATGGCCATATCCAGCTTTTAAATAAAGTTGTCCACTTGGGTGAGGTCCACTTGCAACAACTCTTTACATGATTTTTCCACACCATTTTACTTTAATTAATGGGTGTTTAATCACCCTAGGTAACTAGCTTAATTAGGGGTCAATTTAGATATTAAAAAAATTATTAAAAATTCCAAAAGCTGCTTGACCGTGCACTTCTCATCCATGCTCCATTGCTGTCTATTAATTGATCACATCTCTATGGTTCAGATCTAATGCCTTTAGCTACGAATTTCTACTCTAATTTAATGCACATTTAATCCCCTTAATCCATATTTGACTTTGGGCATATATTTTATTAAAAATATTTCACAAAAATCCACTTTTTGGAACTTATAGTCGTCCACTCTATGCCTCCTCTATGCTTCTCCCTTAAGCTAGTCATTACCTCAATTTCCACATTAATGTAGGGTATATTTTCATGAAATTTTTTATTTTAAATAATTCATAAAATCCATTTGTTATTATCTCCTTTTGACACATCATTTTTGACTTTATTAATTTAATTATTTTATTCAACTTTAACATAAATGCTAATCACTTTTTAGTGTAAAAGTCAAAAGATTTAATCCCAATTTCATGCACCCTTAATCTTAGAATGATTATCTTGATCAAATTCTTCCATAACCTTAATCTCATAATTTTAACCTTTCATTTCAAATTTCATCTCAATTCGACTTTTCTGGATCAAGTTATGACCATTTGAATTTTTGAATGGTGATGATCAATTTTCACCTTAATTTCATCCTTATTTTCATAATCCATCGTTACCATAAGATTAAGTACAAAATTATGTGCTTATCTTTCAATTTTTATCTTAATCCGCCTTCCCGGCGTCGAGTTATGTATTTTCTAGCATTTGCCACTTTAAGTCCATAATTAACATCATAATCTCCATTAGTTCATCCATAATACATGAGGTAATCATCCTCAATATAATCATATTTCTTAATCCTCATTAAGCCTCTTTAATCACATTGACCCATATCGGCTTATATCGATCATTCATAATTACTTGTCCTAATTGCAATAAATCATCAATATTGCTATTGAAAATCATTCATAGTTCCATTAAATTATACTTGATTCATATTTATAGCCTAATTGCATATAAATAAATCTTACTAGGGTATGCGTTTCACGATTACAAAAGGATAAAATAATTGTGACTCTTGTGCAAGTAATCATGAGATTTGAGATTGTAATCATGAGACAAAGTCAATACTCATGTGAGATGTCAACCTTAGAGATTTTTGGCTTGATTTTCTTAATTATTAAAAATAAAAAAAATCAAGAATAATTTTAGTGCATTTAAGAATGCATTATGAGGCTTGATTTAAATCTGAAATTTCTACCATACCTTCACAATTTGATTTCCAAGCAAAGAATACCCAATGCATTATGAGGCTTGATTTAAGAATGCATTAGTTGTGAAGGTATGGTAGAAATTGCAGATTTAAATTCCTTGATTTAATTATGATTCAAAAATTAGAGAGTTCAGTGTGTCTGATTTCAATATTATGGACACATTTTGGAATAAATCAAAATAAATATTAAATTCCAAATTTTTTGGGATGAAATTTAAGTTATAAGGGGATATAAACAAGTATCATAAGTGACTATGAGGATTTAACTTATTAGAGGTGAATTTTAGAAAGGATGAAGCTTAGGGTTTCGTATATGACTCGATTTTTATGTTTTTATTATATGTATAAAATATGAATTATGCTAATCAATTTATGGATGATTTAGAGGGTAAAAGACCTTGAAATATATGTACTTTGGTTGACCAAAATAAATGGAGAAGAAAGACCCAAATTTTGAAATTTTATGTGAATAAGGAGGCAAACATGCAAGGAGTGTCCAGAGATAATTATGACATGAATGATAAATGGCAAGTGCAATCCATATTGATGAATGATTGCTATGCAAGTTGATCTATATATAAAATGAATTGTTGGTTGGAAAACTATATGTGTGCAAGCAAATAAAAATGTTATGAATGCAATGTCATTCTTATATATAGGTAAAGGCAAAGAAAAGACTGAGTAAAGATCAAGGCAAGCAGGGTAAGTAAGAAATTTTCTAAATACTTCTTATTTTTGGATTTGCAAAGGTATGATTTAAGTTCTCATTAATATGTTTAAAAATGATCATTCCTTTATCTCGTTTTGCAATGAAATGATATTTTTCGAACTGATTTTTATAATGCTTTCTCAATTATTCTTGGCAAAAGATGATACATGAATCTGTGAATGGAAAATCATGCTGGCATTTCATGGCAAATATCATGTTTATGAAAAGTTCATGTGCACGCGCATGAGGTCCTCCTCAAAGGTAGTAAGAGGACCAATGTCCCCCCTTGGGTGTGGCCAAATTGCTAAGAAGAGGGCCGAGGGCCGGTGGCACCTCCTTGAGTGGGAGAGAGGAATGAGTTGGATGGTTGTGTAGCTAGCTTCCGTCCAATGATATCATGTTTTGAAATGATGCACAACATTGCATTGCTGATGATGTTTCAATGAAAAAGGTTTCCGTCCTATTGATAGTTGATCACTTGATAAGTATCTTCTATTAAAATGGAAGAAAATGCTTTTATGCAAAGGTTGCGTTCAAATGAATTGCCTAAAAACTATAGCTTGCTTATTGAGTTTCGATTCATGTTTCATTTTTCCAATCCACAGACAGGTGAAAGGATTGATGAGGCAACGGAGCAGGGAAGACTCCACAAATGATGGATTTTGTGACGTTACACGTGGCTACGTAAATGAATGAATGAATGTTTAATGAATGAATGAGTATATATATGATGGAATTATGTTTTATGTTAATATTACATACTGAATTCACAAATTGAGATGTTGAATGCAAGTATGGAAATTCTATGATGAATAAATAAAGTACTAATTGTTATACCATAAATATGTATGAATTATGTGGTATGAAACGACCAAGTATATGTGTAATGCCCCTATATTGAGAAATCAAATATGCATATGAGGGTCTTGACTCCTAAGGAGTCAAGAATTCCACCATGTGACAGGGCAACAATCCTGATCACGTTTACCAATCGATAGATCTTGGAGTAAGATTGTGACGCTCGGGATGGGGCGCCATAGAGGTTGGTATCCGAGCCTGGATTGGTAAATAGGTGGAAAGATATCTTTAAAAGAATAAAAACAGTGTATACGATACTAAATGTGTGGACATATGATTTGCATTATGATTATTTAATTTTAACTGACATGTTATGTCTAAATTGTAGAAGGTAGACAAAGGAAAAAGGGTAATAAGTGGAGAGGAACTTAGGCAGGAAATGGAAGAAATGCAGTGTAGGCAAAGGTTTGAAGAAAATATGAATAGATGGTGGGAGTCCGAACAGAATGAGGCATATTTTTCACCTGTACCTCCAAGTTTCCAGCTTAAACACTCTCTAACACAAGCTCAAGGAAGCTACTATGTCAATCCACCTGCACAAATGCAGAAATTAGAAGAGTCTACAAGTCAAGTCTTTAGAATAGAAGGTCCCTTCGCACCATGCTTTGATCTATCCATATATCCTTTAGTTCCCACTGATTACATATATGCTCAAGATCTTCAGGACTTCTAGAATCAAACCCCATCACCTACACCTTTAGACTTAGGACCATGGTATAGATTTGCCCATGAGTGTATTCAGTTTCGTCATGGAACAAGCTGGGAAAGAATCCGGTAGAAGGAAAAGGAAGTAGCCATTGTTATAGAACAACGTCGTGCCCAAAGGATAATAGAGATACCTGTTTCCCCAAAGTATGGAGAAGTTGTCATTCATATTATGGGAAGGGATGGTGAGTATGTCCGAATGGATGATAATGTTAATTATAATGAGAACGATGATTGGAATCTAATAGAGTTCCTTGAACCATTTGAAGATGGGGATGATGGCAATGGTAATAATGGTGAGCAGGAGAATGTTCCTGTAGGGTTCGACACTAGCACTGTGATTGAGGAACCCACCTGTATTCTGATTAGTCGGAGGCGTCACTTGAGGAGGGGACCTGGTAGACATTAAGGATTTTGTGTGATTGGAATGGAAAGGATGTATGCAACTTGTGATAACTTTTCGTACCGTGCATATGTTTGTACATTGTTGTAAATATATGTGCTATGTTTTATGTGATGAAATTTTGATGCAATGTCGATAATGTGAATAAAGTAAATAGTTATGAAAATATTACTATGCTCTAGGTAATCTAAACTCTTGAAATGAATGGATAGATATGAATGTTATGTTGATAATTGATGAAATGCGATATGCTGGTACTATGTGATTTGAATACGATTAACTTAAATTATATAACAATGAGGTGTATACATGGTATGATCTAACCCTAATCATAGATGAAAGTTATGTACGTTTTATAAACAGAAAAGCACAATGGTGAATACAAGATCAGGAGCAAAACAAAATAAGGGAAAGGAAGTTGCCACAGACAAAGTTCTTAGCCAGCATGAAATTGGAAAAACTAGTAGACCAAAATGAGTTAGACTAGGATTGCAAAAGAAAATCAAAGGACTTGACAATGACAAGAAGGTGAAAACCCAGAAAGGAATGAAGAAGAAGAGCTTGAATCAAGGCAAGCTAGATTAATAGAGGAGAGAGTAGCTACCGTAGTGAAGGAAGCTATGTAGCAGGCTACTCAAAACTGGGCAACCCAAGCCATTGATATTATTCAAGACTTATGGGAAAGAACTCAATAGACACAGTTAGGTGGTGCTGACAAAGAAGGGCCTAGTCTGACAATTGACCTGACACCCCCGACGACGTCTACAGTTGATGAAGAGCAGTTGATGGAGGCTGATCAATGAGCGATAAATGCATTCCTTACTCAACGACCTCCCAAATTTACTAAAGAACCTGACCTTGTACAGGCTAAATAGCGGATGACGAAAATCCGGAAGTTGTTTAGGATATCTCCATGTAATGATCAGCAGAAGGTATTATGCCCCACTCATCTCTTAGTAAAAGATGCATACGAATGGTGGGGGACTATGCTGATTACCATGTTACACCCAAAAGAAGTAACATGACAAACTTTTGTCAAAGAATTCAATAAAGAATATCTCTAGGTCGGACTACAAAGTCAAAAAGTGGTTGAGTTTGAAAAATTGTATTAAGGGAGAATGTCTATTAATGAATATGCCACCAAATTCAATGCATTGGTGAGTTATGTGCCCTGGATAGCGAATGTGCCAAGAAATAAGGCACAACGATTTCAATAAGGATTAAAGCCATACCTCAGAGAAAGCTTAGCCCCTCTTTTAATTAAAGACTATGCTTCAAGTCTAAAAAGGGCAAGAGCTTTAGAAGTTGAAGCACTAAAAATACAAGAGATGAGGCAAGGGTCAAAGATGTTTGGCCTAGGCATAAAAGAAATGGAAATGGGAAGGGAAAGAATTAGAAAGGGAGGCATGAGGAGAGGAAAGGGGATGCTAAGGAAGAAAAATCAGCAAATTTGCAGAAAATGTCAAAGATGTCATATGCGTGAATGTTTGAAAGGTCGAATATGTATTTTAAATGTGGGTAGATGGGATATATAGCCAGAGACTGTGGAAAAAGTGAGGTAAATATTGTGAAATGTTATGTTTGTGATCAAGCTAGGCATATTGCCTCGAATTGCCCATATAAAGTTCAAACGTCGCAAGGACGTGGGAGAATTTCATAGCCACGAGTAGCGGGAGCAGACAATCGACCAAGAACCTCTACAAATCCAAAGCAAGTGCATGCGTTGACCCGAACTAAATCATAGGAGCAAGAGGAAAAGGTGGTGAAAGGTATGGTTTACATTTTAAAAGAATCGGTGATAGCCTCATTTGATTCAGGTGCTATTCATTCATTTATAGCCTGTCAATATGTAACCACGCACGTACTGCCAGTAGAGGAAACCCATAGGATAATTCATATTGAATCCCCCGTGTATAGATTAGCTAACTCTAGCCAAGTATGTAAAGCATGCCCAATCAAGATAGGATCGATGGTTCTAAATGTCAACCTAATTCTACTTCCTATGACAGAGTTTGATGTAATACTAGGCTTGGATTGGTTGAGTTAATGCGGAGCTACCATTGACTGCAAAAGTAAGAAAGTGCAGTTTGAAGCGAATTCAGGAAAAGACACAACCATTCAAAGATTAGAATAGTCTGAGAATCTGACAATATTGATATCCTCCATGAAAGCAGTAAAAATGATCCGCCAAGAGTGTCTGATAAATCTAAAAATTTTCATTCAAATTTATATAAAATCCACACCGTTAAAGAATAAAATCTTAATTAAATGCATGTTTTAAGAGGAATTTCATGAAAATTATGATTTTTATAGAATCTTTAATTTTGCTATCGAATAGGTCATTTTGTAACATTCTCGAAAATATAAAATTATGACTCAATTCCCTAGAAAATTTTAACATGTATTAGCTTATTAATATAATTTGGGCAAATTTATAAAATCATTTAATTGGAAAAATCATAAATATATAACTATAATTATATTTTAAAATATGAAGACTATCATATTTAGATGAATTAAAATTAAGATGATAATATCAAAATTATTTACAAATTAATATTTAAATTCGTATTTAAATACATTATAGGAACACCAGATTTTCATACACCACCGGAGCACCTGTTATGGTGCTCCATCTTCTCCAAAACGGCAGCAACAACAATGGCAACGGAACGCAGCATCACACCTCCGTCCAGCCAAAACAAAATCGCAGCAACAAATCTAAATCTTGATCCCCCCTTTGTAAAGCTGCATCCAAATCACAGGATCACCACTACAATGGTTCGGTGAACCATTCGAGTAAAAGTTCAACCAAGCAACAACAAAGGCAGAAAACTGAGTATATAAAAAAAATCAACGATTGAAGACTCAGCAGGCCAGCCAAGCAAGATTGCAGAAGTTTGCATTTAATTTCAATAGTCTGTCTTCTATATCGATTAGTCATCCAGCACCACCCCTCTCCCAAATCTCTTCCCCAAATCGATCATCACAGCCCAACTTCGTTTTCCAATAACGGACGGCAATCTGAAATCCAAACCCATCTTCTCCGCCCGTCTCAACTTACCGGCAGCAATAAAAATCACCCCCAATTCCATAGCAGCAAGCTCAAAAGATCGGGCAGCCCCTTGTTTGCCTCTTCCATCTCCGGCCAAAAGACATTTGCGTGCAGCCATAACCACCAATATCACCGGAACTTTCTACGACTCGTCTTCCATCAAGTTTTCCCAAATCAAAGTAGCCCGTGAATCTCCTTTCTTCCAGCAACAAATTACTATTTTCAGCAATGTCTCTCCTAGTTGCGGCAACCCATTTATCTCGAATCATCACCCCTTTTAAACCTTAGCCCCATAGTAGCAACACCAAAAGAATCCGAGTACGCCATCGAATTTAGCAGCTCAATCCCATTTTTCATACCATCAAATCCAGCAACGCCTAATTGCTGCTCTCTTAAAAAAATCGACAACCATGAAAAATTTTAGCCATGAAGCTCCCCGTGGAACCGTGGCCATCAATTTTCCTACAGCAAAAACCCATCTCCAACTTGAACCATTTCTCTTTGTCGTCTCCGTTCTCCCTGTTGGGCGTCGGCCGTCGTTCGCTACTATTGGCGTGCTTCTGCTTGGAAACGAAGTCCTTAAGGAATTTGTTCTAGCAATTCCTTTGCCCTTGAGCTTGAGCACGAAGAACATGGTGGGCTGAAATAGGAAGGGATAGGAGTCATCGAATGCAGAAATGTTAAATGTGGGATTGAAAACTAATTATGTAGCCTATTTTGCTTTGCTTGATGGGTTTATTAGGGAAGGGAAAATTGATGAAGCTTTTGAAGTCCGGGATGAAATGGTTGCTCAAGGAATTCAGTTGGATGTCATTGGGTACAATACACTCATTCGTGGTCTATGTAAGCTTGGGAAGACAGAGAAGGCCTGCCAGCTATTGAACGAGATGGTAAGTATGGGGTGTAAGCCAGATGCAATCACATATGGCTTAGTTATTGAAGGGTATTTGAAGGATAAGGATGTAACTGGTGCTCTCGCAATGTTTGAGGAGATGAAGAAAAGTGTGATGCCTACTGTTGTAACATACAGCCTATTGGTTAATGGGCTTTGTCATGTTGGAGATTTGCAGCGTGCTGATGGTGTTCTGCACGAGATGGTTGCTTCTGGTTTGAAGCCTAATGTTGTTATCTACACAGCTCTTATAACTGGTCATTGCAGGAAAGGTAGAATCGAAGATGCATGTAAAGTTTTCAAGAGGATGGCGGAGGGAGGCATCACCCCAGATGTCCGCAGCTACAATTCTCTTATAATTGGATTGTGCAAGGCAGGAGAGATGGACAATGCGAACATGTACTTGGCGGAGATGAAGCAGAGAAGGCTGACTCCAAATGCATATACATTTGGGGCTTTCATAGAAGGACATGCGAAGGCTGGAGAAATGCACAAGGCTGAGAAATATTTCAAGGAAATGCTCGGATGCAGTTTGACACCAGGTGTTGTTGTCCATACAGCTCTTATTGATGGGCATTGCAAAGCAGGCAATATAAAAGAGGCTATCTCAATATTTCGTGCTATGCTTGAAGGGGGGTTGATTCCTGATGTGCGGACTTACAATGTGCTAATCAGTGGACTTTCAAAGGCAGGAAAGTTGGATGAGGCTACAGAGATGCTTTTGGAACTTCAGGAGAAGGGTTTGAAGCCTGATGCATTTGTTTACAGTGCCCTCATTTCAGGGTGTTGTAAGCTAGGTGAAATGGAGAAAGCTTTTCGTTTTCTTGATGAGATGTCTTCTATAAACGTAGAGCCAAATATCGTGGTATATAATGTGTTGATTGATGGGCTATACAAATTGGGTGATGTGGAAAAGGCACAAGAATTGTTTGCTATTATTTCAGAGAATGGCCCAGCTCCAAGCCGTATGACGTATACTATTATGCTCAATGGCTATTGCAAGTCAGGAAATATAGTTGAGGCATTCAGGATGTATAATGAAATGCTGTTAAATGGGTTTTCTGCAGATCATTTTGTTTATAGTTCTCTTATTGATGGTTGCTGCAAGGCGGGGAACATGGAGAAGGCACTGAACTTCTTTGACAAAGCAGTACAAGAAGGCTCTGCAACGACTCTTTCCTACAATGCATTAATTGATGGGTTTTGCAAGCTTGGAAAGCTTAAGGAAGCAAAAAAGTTGTTGGAAGACATGGTAGAAAAGCAGTTCATGCCCAATGAGGTGACATACACTGCTCTGATTGATGGATTTGTCAAGGAAGGGAATTTAGAGGAGGCCACCCATCTTTTTGAAGAGATGAAGGAAAGGAATCTGGTCCCAAATGTAATAACTTACACATCACTTATTTCAGGGAATGTAAAACAAGAAAACGATGAAGCGGTATTTGCACTTTTTGAAGAGATGGTGGCTAAGGGTATTAAGCCAGACAAAGTCACATATGGTGTGATGATGGATTGTCATTCTATGAGGGGAAACTTGGTAGAGGCCTTAAAAATGAGGAATGAGCTGTTGGGTGAAGGGATCTCAATGGATAATGCATGCAATTCACAGCTAGATGCCCTTTGCAAGAAGGGTGATTTTAATGAAGCACTGACGTTGCTCAAAGAAATGGAGAAACAGGGAATGAAGGCTAATGTTGCAACATGTGGTTCTCTAGTCCATGGTTTACGAAACGAAGGTCATATTGAGGAGGCCGAACTCCTCCTTCAGGCTATGATAAACAACGGATGGGGGGGTGATAATACTATTTTGAGTGACCTGGTTCCTGGGTCTCGGAAACTAGAGAATGCCAAGGAAGAAGGTCACCTATAATCCTCTGTTGGCACAGGGTTGCACTGGGCATGTAAGAACTTGACAACAACAGAACAAGATTACATCTAATGCAGTGAGAAAGGCAATCAAGGAGACTGAAATCAATTGGAAAGAATTTGGAATTTGGAATTTGGAATGGAATGTGTCCATGAAGGCTATTCTTTCATCTGCATTCCCAACCGTTGCCAGTGTGGTGGACGTTTGATCTTGACCATTCACATTTCTCGAGTATCATGCGGGTCAGTGGGAGATATCTCTTTGGAGAACGGCTTTATCCTTTTTCATCAGTAATTTCAATGTGGTACAATCCTGGCCAATGGCTTTATTGAAATTATGTACCGCTTTCTATATTTCTTGTTGACGCAGAAAACTAAAAGGTATAAGGCCTCCCGATGAAAATTTGGCATTCCGCACAAACATGCTGGGTGGACGGCTTTTGAGACAGAAAAATAACTGCAACCTGCTAGCAAGTGTCAGCCTACACTTGGTTGGAAAAGAGACATACTTATGGTCATGTTCTCTTATAGATTGGCTCTTTTCCAAAAATTCCTGCAGCATATTTGCTCTTGTTAGTGCTGATCATATGTTATCAGAATATCTTAAAGGCTTTTACAAATCTGCTACTTCTACAAAATTTTCAGTTTGTTTTTCCCAACTCAGAAATCTGTACAGTGCTTTCAGTATGTTATATTTGTTGGCTTTGACAAGGAAAGTTGGGATATTCTCTACTGGCACATGTATATCCCACATGACATGGATGTATGAAATTAATGGTGGGTGAATAATGAATTCCCATTCTTCATTTCCATTGTAGAATGTGAAGGTTCCAAATCATTCGGATTTTCAACCATTATTCTTGATTTGAAACAATCCAGTTGTCTAGCGACTCCTTTTCTTATGTTTCTTTTTAACTTTGGATTCGGGAATGTTTCCATCTCAAAAACATGGCATGGAGATATATGCACTAGTCATGCCTTGCGTTTCAGATGTCATTGTCTAATTTTCTGGTATTTCAGCTCTCTCTCTCTCTCTCTCTCTGTGCTAATTCTGCAGAGATGTTGGGGAAGTTTTATTTATTTTTTTTCAGATTTTGAACTTTCTTTCTCCTTGCCAATCTATTTGAGATCTGGCTCAAAGATTTGCTGTGTTCATGTATAACAAAGGATTGCCCATTGTAGTTTCAGACAGTGTACCATTTTTGACAACATGTCATTTCAGAAGGAAATTCCCAAAAATTCAATTCTATGTTTCGTGTGTTCTCATCTGTAGTAGGGTATACTCAAGTATGACCAACAACTATAATTGCAATGATTTATTGACAAGTTTTTTTTAGGTAGTTAGCTATGCATTTGGTTGTGTAATTGATGGTGCTTACAAGGGTCTCTAGGGAGTTCCCATGTCTGTTAGGGCCCCTCACCTTTTAAATAGGCAAGGTTGGTGGAGGGCGGAAGGGAAGGGTCGGTCTGATTAAGAAAGCCTATCCCAGCTGAATGTCCATTGGAAAGCCTAAAATTTGTGACCATACACTAAAGCACAAATCTAAAAATCTTAAATAAACAAACAAACAAACAAATAAATAAAACCTGTAGGAAAAAAAAATTGAAACTCACTGAAAGAAGTGCAGGATCTTCAAGGCGAAATTAAAGGACCAGGGGCAGACAGGATTTGTTTGCCTCTGAGGTATGGCTTCTCTGCATGCATCATTCTCTCTAGACAGTGTGTCAAGATGTGTAGGGAGGCTGAAAAGTCCTGTCATACTGGTTATAGCCTTCCGTAGTCAACTTCTGCAACAAATTAGTGTGTACATTTTAATGTCAATGAAGGTTGAATTTCGTCCACTTTGATGCTAAATCATGCTTACAGGATTTGATGCTTAAAACTTAAGAGGTATTCTGTGAAATACAAGACAATAACCATTTAAAATTGTTATTTCATGTTTTGCTGCTGTTATACATTTTCTTTTATCCTCCTAATTTTTCCTCCAATGCCAAACTGTTTAATGGCTTCGAAGTTCACTACATGGCAGAACAGTTGGCCAACGATTTAAACTGTTTGCACGGCATGCTAATTACAAGTTAGTGAGCATGGAAGATGCTATACTTTCTAGAATGCTGATTGATTTTTTATTTGGTATAGAAATGTTGGAGATGAATTCTGTCAGATGATAGAAACAGATTGTTTTCAATTTGAGGGGTGTTTGGTTGATATGAATTTCATTTCATTAGTTCAAGAAAGCCTAATTGTGTCTATTTTTCTTAGCATTCATTTGAAGCCCGTAGATCCTAACTAAACTGACATTTATCAACCGTAATTATTTCCTTCCTAGGAAAAATTATTGGTTTTAGTAAATCATGTTCATTGAAGGTTTTCAATTCAGTCTCAGGATTTATTTTTCTGTTAATGAGGGGCAAAATTATTGGTTAGAAGTACATGTGATGTATATCACTGTCAGCAATACTTTCTGCTTCAATTAATGAATCATGTCCCTTTGAGGTTTCCAATTCAGATCCAGGATGTTTTTTTCTCTTAATGAGAAGGGAAATTCTCTGTTTGATGTGATATGTCACTGTCAGCAATACTTCCTGCTACAGTTAATAGTTAATTTTAAAGCATCAGTCGTGTTTGTAGCAAGAATTACTTCCCAAACCAGTTCAAGAAAAAACCAATTTAATTGAAGAAAAACTATGTGAACTTGCCTGCTCAATGATTCCAATGTGTAAACCATAAACTGTGCTTCATGCATTTTCTAAAAATATTCTTGCATATATAGAAAAAAACTAGATCTTTAAAGTTAGCTTTGTCGGAAAATTCACATCCTTTTTAGAAAAAAAAAATTATAGGGTTCAAACCTTATGAGTTATACGACCTTTTTCTCTTAAGCATGTGTTATATTATCTGTTTTTCTTTCTTTCTTTCTTTTGTTGTTCTTGTTTGGTTTTTGTTTTGTCATAGCTCATAGAAATGAGCATCTGGTTGTATCACTAAGGTCCTCCAATGAAATGAAGATGAAAGAGCCCCAAAACGAAAGGAAAAGGAGAATCCTTTGAAAAATAAAGACAAAGACACTGCTGTTGATGCAATCGCTATCTCCTCATCTTAGCACCAAAAAGGGTTAAAATCTGGTCTAATATTGTATTGCTTAAGTCAATTCTCTCAATCTTCATTTCCTCCTGTATTTGCTTCATCAAAACTCCTATGTAGTCTTATATTTTTTTGAATGCATTGTAAGCATGTATTTGAAAGTGAATGGCTTTGTAAAGTTCTCCTGGCTGCAGAACCCTGGCATCTCCTTCCAGCTTGGCATGTGAGTGTTACTCTGAGCTGAAGAGTGTTAACAAAAATCCTGCCTGTTTTTGTATCATCTCATGCACAAAATAAAAAGATGAAAGGAAATGAGAGCAATTTGGAGAGGGAAATGGCAGAGATGGAAGAAATATGTGGTGTTTTGAGAGATTGTTTTCATTTCTCTCGCATTTCCATTGCAGAATCTGAAGGTTCCAAATCACATTCTGATTTTCAGCTATTATTCTCGATGGAAACGATCCAGTTGCCTGGCAGCTCCTTTTTCTTATGGTTCTGTCTGACTTAGGATTTGGCTATATTTACAGCTCACCGGTCATGATTTGCATTTTGGATCTCACCTTCAAATTTTCATCCCACTTTCAAGTTTTCTGGTGTTTCAGCTCTCTCCCTCCATCTTTATGAATTCTGTAGAGACACTGTGAAAGTTGTTATTTTTTAAAGCTTTTGGAATTTCTTTCTCCTTAAGAATTTATTCAAGATTTGACTCAAAGATTAGCAATTTCACCTGCAGCAAAGGTTGCCCATTGTGGTTTCAATAAATGTAGATGTGGCAGGGGCCATTTGTGTGATTTGTGTCTTGATTTTGCAGTTGATAGGTAGAGTTTTGTTGGAGGAGGTCAACCTTTCGGACAGAGATTGGAATAGTCCTGTAACAGTCCTGCATTCACGTCTTGTAAGATTTGTACATTGAAGGAGAGAAACCAAAATGGAAGCAATTTCTTATCAATACCTGATTAAGAAACTTACTTAGCTCATTCCAACTGAAAGTCCACTGGAAAGCCTAAAGTTTGTAACCTTAAACCAAATCCTGAATCTAGAAGTTTCAAACCAAAAAAAAAAAAAAAAAAAAAAAGAAAAAAAGAAAAAAGAAAAAGAAAAAGAAAAGAAAAAGCTAGGAAATTCAAAAACCACCCGGGAATTGAAACCTACTAAAGAAGTGCAGGATCACCAAGTCAAAACATTAAAAGAACAGGGGTGGGCAGGATTCTAATCCTGAGGTATGGCTTCTCTGCATGCATTGTCTTCTTTATTCAGTGTGTGTTAAGATATGCAGGGAGGCAGAGAAGTCCTGTTTGCATACTGGTTATAGTTTTCTGCAGTAAAATTTGGCAATGAATTAGCATCGTGTAAAATTTAATGTCAGTGAAGGTTGAACTTTGTCCACTTTGATACTGAATCATGTTTACAGCTTGAGGCATTTTGTGAAATACATGACAATAACCACACAAAGCTCTCTCTCTCTGCCTTCAGCAGAACTTTTCTCTGTTGCCAATATGTGCAATGGTTTTGTATGATATGACAGCGTGCAGTTGACCACGGATCTAGAGTTGTTTGATGGGCATGTTATTAAGGACTTCTCATTGGAATGCTAGATAAAAGCCATTCAAAGGTTTTATTGCTGGTGCATTTGGTATTGAGAAAAAGTGGAAAATTTTGTGGAAAAAGTGAGAGATGATGTGACATGATATGAGTAAAAAAAAAAAATAAAGTTAAAATAGATAGAGCAGTTGTATGGGAAGGGTGAAGAAAATGATTGAAAAGTAGGATAAGTGAATAGTTAAGATGTCATATCATACTGAAAAGAGATGGGAACTTTTCCATTTTTTCCCTCTTCCCGAACGCACCCTTTTTATACTTTTGCTAATTTTTCTCTCCAATGCTGAACTTTTTAATGGCTTCAAAGTTTAATCACAAGGGGGAACAGTTGGCCAAGGATCTAGAACTGTTTGCACAGCATGCTAATTGCAAGTTTGTGAACATGGAAGACATTATACTTGCTGGTATGCTCATTGATTATTTATTTGTTCTGGATACGTTGGAGATGGATTCCATCATATGATAGAAACAGACTTTTCAATTTAAAGTGTGTTTGGTTGATACGAATTTCACTTCATAAGTTCAATAAATTGTAGAATATGTGTCCCAATTTCTTAGCATTCATTTGAAACCAGTTGAGCCTTGAAATTTGTAATCCGTCGTTATGTTGGTTTTCAATAAATCCCTTTTTTTGGAGGTTTTCAATTCAGATCCAGGACATCTTTTTCTCTTATGTATCATGAAGGGGAAAATTCTCAGTTTGATGTTATATATCACTGTCAGCAATACTTTCTGCTTCAATTAGTAGTTAATTTTAAAGCATAAATCATACGAAAATAGTTGAAAAGACTGCGCAAACCAGTCCAAGAAGAAACCAATCTAATTGAGGAAAACTCTGTGAACTTACTGGTTCAGTGATTCCGATGAGCAAACCTCCACGCAATTTTTTTAAAATATTCTTGCGATAGAGAATCAAAAACTAGATTTTTAAAGTTAGCTTAGTTGAAAAATTTGCAATCATTTTTCTTTACTTTATAGAGTTTTTTTTTTCTTAAGCATGTGTGTCATATTTGTCTTTTTTTCTTTCTTTCTTTATTTATTTGGTGGCAGCTCATAGAAATGAACATCTGGCTGGATCACTGAGGTCCTCCAATGAGATGAAGATGAAAGAGCCCAAAAATGAATGGAAAACAAAAAGAAGTCTTTGAAAAATAAAGACAAAGCTGCGCTGTTGATTTAATGGATATCTCCTGATCTCAGCACCAAAAGGGGTAACAATGTGGTCTAATATTGTGTTGCTTAATTCTTCATCTTCTTTTCCACCTATATTGTCTCCGTCAAAACCACTCGTACAGTCTAGTAGTTTTGAATGCATTGTATGCGTTTGAAGGTGAATAGCTTTTCAAGGTTATTGAAGCTGCATAACCCTGGCATATCTCCCTACAGCATCCTGGACTCTGGGATTAGAAGCACGTAGGTTTGTCAGATTTTGAACTTTCTTTCTCCTTGCCAATCTATTTGAGATCTGGCTCAAAGATTTGCTGTGTTCATGTATAACA
>JAXCLR010000063.1:2587483-2604536 GCA_035584095.1 Annona squamosa | reverse complement strand
GGCCCGTAAGTTTCCACAGCCTCCTCATCATCGCCTTGAAGATGTCTCGGTTGTAGGTCTTCGTCGACCATAAAGAGGAGAGAATTGAGGCGCCTGTTCCCGGTGAGATTTTCTTTATTGCCTCCCTGGAGATCGCCATTGTCTGTAGCTCCGCACCTAGCAGGTCGCCGATGTTCGGGTTCATGCTCTCTGCGAACTTTCTGCCCTGACTTCACTGCTTTCCTCCTACCACGGCCACCCGTCGTAAGTCACCTGAAAACTCCCTACAACAACTCTGAAAACAGAGCTCACAACCGCCACCCAGATCCAAGCGCACCGCCGGTGCCAGTCGGACCTATAGGGGAGAGGACCTTAGTCTCGGCTATAATTAATAAAAATGAGTAAATTCTTAAGTGCTGAGCTTTTTAAAGGAAGCTATGATTCTTACCTTTGGGGTAAAAACTAGAAATTTGGTTTTTTTAGAAGAAACCGTTTTGCGTTCCACTTCAAATGAGTAACCGTAATAAAAGTTGTGGTATCCTCTGGTGGGTCTCACTCAATCACACTAGTAACCGTGGTTGTTATAAATTTTGTGGGGTAAATTATTGAAGAAGTATGTTTTAATTTATTTGTTTTATTAGACTACTAAAAGTTATATAAGTTCAAGTTTTGAATGAGTCATATCTGCTTAAAAATATATAATATGTGCAAACTATGAAAAAAAGTTAGAGTCATTCACATATGCATTAAAGTAATAAGTAATTCATTAAATCATTCATTCACAGATTAAGAGTATTTTAAATGGTTTAGGTGTTGAATTAATAGCTTCAACTTTGATATATAAGTTAAAAATTTTATTATGTTAATTTTACACATTTATCAAACAAAGGTCACGAACATTGTTTATTTGGATGAAGATTAATTTTCTTGCTAAATAATGATTCTAAATCTTCACATCATCATTAAAGTTAGCCATGGTCCAACTTGTTTATACAATGTATTTGTTTGGACTAGTTCTCCATAAGTGGAATCCCCTTATATAATATGTGAAAATATTCTAGTTGTAATGGAATGCACCACAATTATGGTGAAGTCTGCCTCAAATTGGACCCCACATGTATTAAAATTAACATCTAACTCGCTTGTTGTATTTAGAATTATTGATTTTGATAGTGTATCAAATTTTATCCAAATCTAGCATGTATGTGTACCTTGTCTTAAAATGGTACACAATCAATATAATAAAATAGTTTAACTTAATTATACATTTAAAAATAGTATTTTCAAAATCTAAACCGTTTAAAGTATATTATTTATATAGATAATTGATTGTCTAAAGTATTTTAACAATCTAATATGCGTGAGGCCTATTTTGTTAGTAGACTACACCATAATTACACTAAATTCGGACTGCGCTTGATAGTTTCTGATATAATACGAGGGATTAAGATATATTAAAAGGTGCATTTGATGCATACTTTTCCTAATATTAAGGGCTCGAGGTATAAGCTAATGTTTTGTTGCATAGATACTTTTATAAGTAGTGAAAATTAGCTAATCATATTGACATAATAACAAAATTTAAGCAAATGTAATAAACTTTTTTGTTTATATACCAAATTTAAAATTTTTAATTCAACATATATATCGTTTGAAACATTCTTCCAACAATGCATCCGTGAATGGATTTACATTACAACAGAAATTTTCATATGTAGCCACCTTTAACGAACCAAATTTTAATTTTACTTGTATTTGTGTATAACCTGCCAAATTTCAATATTATTTATAGCTAAATAACCATCATTCTTTGTAGTGTTATGAATATTTGTATTTTACGCACGATTACATACACTTTAAGCAAACACAAAGACTTTAATTGAATTAATTTTTCGTAACTCGGTAAAATAAATGTATTAGTTAATGCTGTTGGTTGGATTTTTGATTTCTCATCAAAGTGGCCTTCGAATGGTAAGGCTCCGTTTAATTATTCTAAAGGTAGGTAGATTTTTTATTTCTAAAGGTAGGTGGAGGATGAAGAAGATCAACAAAAATCTTCGTTAATTTTTCATCTGGCATTCAGTTTAAATGTGGGCATGAATATATTTTATACACAGGTACAGTTCCTTTTACTAGTGACAATCTCCAAATTAAGGTAATTAATTAACAAACTGTAATAAATATATATAGGCAGATTAACTTCTCTTATATACGAGAAGTGATCATTTTAGCTCGAGCCAAGTAAATGCTTCACTTAGCCCACCTTAAAAAACTATTTACAATAATTTTTTAACTTTTTTCTTCGTGCACTTATTTATCTAAGTGTGTTTAAGATATAGACCAAGTTTTACCATTTTTGGATATATATATATAGATTTTTAAAAATAAGGGTATTTTAAATTCATAAATACACATAAATGTTTAAAAATCTCAAAAAAATAGATAAACAAATTCAAAAATGGTAAAACTTGGTCTATATATTAAATACACTTAAATAAATAAGTATATGAAGAAAAAAAAAGCTGTTTTAAATAAGATTTTTGAGATAGGCTAAGTGAGGCATTTATTTAGCCTGGGCTAACAGGATCATTCCTCCTTATATATATTCTTTTTGGCCAGGCTAAGCAAATGCTCCTCTTAGCCCATTTAAAAAACTCATTTATAATAATTTTTTTTAGTTTTTTTCATACAATTGCTTATCTAAATGTATTTAATATAAAAACCATGTTTTACCTTTTTGGATATATTTACATGTTTTTTTTAGATTTTTAAAGGTTGGGTATTTTAAATACATATATACACACATAAATGTTTAAAAATTTTAAAAAATATATACATAGATTAAAAAATAGTAAAACTTAGTTTATATATTAAATATACTTAGATAAAAAAGTGTACGGAGAAAAAATAAAAAAAAAGTTATTGTAAATGAATTTTTTAAAGTGGGTTAAGAGAGATATTTGTTTAGCCCGGGCTAACATGATCATTCATATGTAAGCATTTGAATATTTAACATATTAATTTATTACAATCAGTAAACGTGACAAATAAATTTTAATACATATACATTTGAATCACTCCCCATCGTAAAAAAAAAATGACACTAATCACCGTGCAACATGAACTTTCAGTATTATATATTCCTGACAATAGTAGATGAACTAACCACTCCTGTTATACATGATTAGATTATTAAACTTTCACTATTATATTTTTCTGACAATAGTGGATGAACTAAGCACGGTCTTGTATGATGCAGATAATGTGGGTGCGATGCTTATGACGGGGACTTTTTAAAATAAAATAATATTTATGTATTTTCTGTAGAAAAAAATTAGGATTTTGGGATTGATTTGTACATCCTTAATTTTGTTTTTGTTTTTGAAATTATGTTGCATTCATATAAGGGGTGCAACTTAAGTAGGATACTAATAAGTACTTATCAACTCGATCTTAATTGGGATAAGATAGAGTAGAAAATATTACCGATGGCTTTGTGTAGAATACAAATTATTACTCATTTTCTCAAATAAGGAATGAATAGGGTAGATATGTTAAGTACCCAAACCGACCTGCATGAGTACTCATATGGATAATTACTTAGGTATATAATTATATGTATAATATATGGGCTCCGCTTCTGTATAACCGGGATACATAGAAGTGGAACTATGTAACTTCTTTAAAATCTATTATTTTTATCTTTGATGAAAAATCTAATGCATTCATTATATTTAACATCATTTGTTTATCTAAGGGATCGAGTTTTATCTCAATTAAGTATATTTATGGGCCACATATTAGAAAATGCATATTCATGCGAAAATAATAAAAATGATAAAATATTAATTTTAAATAGTATTTTTGACATATAAACCGTCTAAAATATCGTTTCTATGTGAATACATGATTTCATAAAATATTATTACATTATAATACATGTGTAAATAAATCTAAGCGTGTTTCATAATTTACACATGAATATATATATATATATATATATATATATATATTTGAACAATGTGACCCTTAAACATACGTGATTGGGATGAAACTTGGTTTCATAAATAAACAAATGATGTTAAATACAATGAATGAATTAGACTTTCCATTAAGGATCAAAATTATAAATTTTGAAAGAGTTACATAGGTCCGCTTCTATATAAATCGGTTTTATAGAAGCGGGACCGAGACCGATAATATATATTATTTAGTATGTATTGTATCTTATCTATGATATCTTATGTGCATATCCACTCTGACAAATTCAAATTCAAATAAATTTTGTACCTTGTGAAGTTGTAGATTACAAAGTAAGAAACCAATTCAATTATAAATACCATTGACTTTTGAGAGCCTTTTATAAATAATTTTGTGAATTGTGATTGTAATATACTAATAGTTTTAATAATTAGGTTACGAAAATTTATATTTTATATTTTTTATGTAATAATGTAAATAGAAATATATAAAATGCAATAATATACTATGATTTTAAAATGTAAATGAGTGTCGCTTTATATCATTTAAAATGTAATAATATATTATGATTTCCCGAGTTACTTTCTTAACAATATTATTATGTTGATTTTACACATTCATGGATGTGACTCATATATAGTAAAATTTTTTAAAAAAATAAAAGAGTTTCTAAAGTACTATAAATGATGTTAAATATAATGATGTAGAAAAAGAATTTTACAGAAGGGCCATTTTTAAAAAAATGCTAAATTTTGCAAAAAGTCTATTTGCTAAATGATAGTTTTCCTGTAGTGGCGATGATTGAGAAGGTAAAGGTTAGATGAATTCGTGCTGATATATTATTAACTTTACTATGCTGCCGGGTTATTGCCAGAGCGGTAATTTGGGGGATATTCCATTGGTAGAGTTTTTACAAAATAGTTTCCCTGAAGTGGGGGTGTACAATTTCCCTTGAAATGGGGATTTTTCAATATTTTCCCTGGTACCGGAGTGCATCTAGAAATTTCCCAACACAGTGCATTTGAATGCGGTAGATATGCTCCATTATATCAAGTTGTCACGTGTATAAATACTCCTAAGAAAAACCTGATTGCTATATACAAGATGCGAATTAGCATGGAATATATTACTTGGTCATGAATTCTCAGTGGATGCGAAATATTTCCCCCATGGAGAAGAATTATGTTAATTTAATTATGTGGATTCGCACGTACTAACGTACGGGGATCAATGCATGCTTCGAATTTGTTGCCGTTGCTGTTGTTGTGGTTTGCATGCGTCAAAACGTAGGCTGTGTCCAAGACCTTTGAACTTTTGCGCATGGCACTCACACGGAAAGGTGCAGATGTACGTGGACCCTTGCTGCATGAGTTCCATTTCTGTTAACTTTAAACATTTTTTCATTATAATGATTAATTCATTTATTATATTTAACATTCTTTTTATTGTCATGAAAACCCTATTGCTTATTTAGTAAGGGTGTGTTTGGAAAGTAATAAAACTTTTGGGTAAAAAATTTTTGAAATGGAAGAAAATAATGTTATACAATAGAGATGATAGCGAAGAATAAAAAGGTTAAAATTAAAATTAATAGGTTAATTGTATAAATAATTGGCTAGAATTGATTGAAAAGTATAATAATTGTATAGCAAAATGTAATGAATAATTAAAAAAAGGGCACTTGTGAACACATAGTGAAAAGTTTTAATTCGAAAAATTTGGGTTGAAAAGATTTATAGCTAAATAAACATATTCCATGTAAAATTACTGTAATAAAATGATTTGAAGCTAAATATTAATTTTAAATTATATTTTCACGGTATGAACTTTTTAAAATATTATTATTAAATGATTCTATGAAGTCTTGTTGCATCTTAACGCATATGTGAATGGATAAACAAATTTCGTAATTTATTGATGAATATATTTTTTGAAGTAAATGTGATCCGTATACATCTTTGAATTAGATAAAATTTAGTCTTATAGTTAAAAAATATGCTAAATATAATTAATGAAGTAAAATTTTCAATAATCATCGTGCTGGAAAAAATAAATTAGGTTGCGTAGAAGTAGGTTTTCATTGAACTTGATGCTTTTCTTGGGAATTATAGATCGTCACTAGTCAAAATAAATGCACGTGCTTGAGAGAGATTTTGACTAAATATGTGCTGTGTAAGAAAAGTATTGCTTATGGGTAACGTGTTTTGGTAGATCAGTATTTTAATTTAATTCAGAAGTTGTTGAGCATTTAGCGTCCTCGCGAACGAATTAAATGATACGACTTTTGCTATTTTATTATTTGGTCAATATTCCAAAAAGCCTAAAGCAAGTCATGACATAAGGATAAAAGTATTACTTTAAATCTTCCTTCAGGAAACCTGATTGTAATTAGTTTTCTGTCAAAATCCACTTCCTTTTCAATCCATTTCTCCAGCTCATGTGAGGCTCATTGTACGTGTTGGTTAGATGCTAAGTAAAGAAATCAAAGAAAATAAAAAGAAACAAGTTTTAGAAACCAATGAGATTAAAGCAGAAAATAAAAGGCTGCCATGATAAAAGTTTTTTCCTTTAAAATCATTTTTAAATTTTTTTATATTTTTAATTATTTCTTGGTGTTTTTTTATACAACTATATTATCTATTTTAATTTTATTCTTAATCATTACCCTTATTATATTTATATCACATCTCTCTCATTTTCGAAAGTCTTTCACCAAAAATTTATCTTTATGTTTTTCCCTCTAGGCAAATGGTTGTATCTATTAATGGTAGTATACATAAGGTAGTTACTCGGCTAAGTAATAAACTTATATTTTTATTTCTATGTGGGCTTAAGTACGTGTATTTATTTCATATACCAAACTTTATCGTTTTTGAATTTTTATAACTTTTCGAAATAGAAAATTTCACCTATCTTATCACACTACCCCGCACATGAAAATGGTAAAATTTTTTAATTTTTAAAAATCTGTAAATATATGAATTTAAAATTATTAAATTTTGATATATGAAATAAATACACTTCGACCCTCGTAAAAATGAAAAGAAAAAAAAAAGAAAATATAAATATACAAGGTAACAACCGTATGTGTGGTATGTGTAACGTGAAGGCTACCCATTTGAGCTATACTTTTTCTCTTATGCTTTCCTAAACGGCAAGGCTACACTTACCAATGGAAAATCACGTAACAAGGGATTCTGTAGTGTATGTATGGTGTGCCAATTAGAGGACTAACTAATTTAAATAACTGGGGCCACAAATATATGAATACTAAAGTAAAAGTATCTAGAGTAATATGTAGTAGTAAATTTTACAATACGAAAATAATCTTGTTTGTTTAATTCTTTAAATAAACTTTTATTAATGATTCATTTGTAACAAGAGGTTGTGCTTCTAAGTAAGCAAGTTACACCTACTATTATAAATTTTATATTTTTTTCAAAAGTGAGACCACAAATGAGACTTCGATAAAAAGTGTAGTGCCAAAAAGTCGCGAAATGTCCCTAGCACAAAAAAAAAAAAAAAAAAAAAAAGAGTCGCGCAATGTTTGACCTTATTATATAAAAGAATGTTTTAACAGTATTTTGAACTTTGATCTGAAAGATAAGAGTACTTTTAGGTATATAAAATGACTAAAAAGGATATAAAAAGGATTTTTAAAATTTGAATGAATTTTACTAATAAATTATATTTCTTATATATTATATTGGACTACATGGTTTTGGTGATGACAAAGATTGTGCTTGATCTTGATTTGTATTGATCTTATCTCACGAGGTACTTTGTTTCAAAAAAAAAAAAAAAAAAACATTTCAAACTAAGGGTGCGTTTGGCAAATTATAGAAGTTGTCAAGTTAAAACTTTTCAATCTAAAACCTATCACTTTTCATAATTATTATTTTTTAAATTATTTTTTACACATTTTTCTATACAACAACCCTACTTTTCAATCATTTTTACACAACTACCAGTACAACTAACCTATTTATTTTAAATTTATTCTCTTTACTCCTCATCATTACCCCTACAACATCACATCATTTTTTAATAATTGGACAAGTTTTACATAAAAAACTTTTCATCAAAAGTTTTACAACTTTCCAAACACACCCTAAAATTTTTTAACCTAAAACTTTCTACTCTCCACCACTATCTTTTTTTAATTATTTTTAACTTCTTCATGTACAATTATTCTATTTTTAATCCTTTCTACACAACTATGTATACATTTAATTTACCTTTTTTTAACTTTATTTATTTTTTTTTACTTTTCGTGATTACCCCTATCCTATCACATCATCTTTTCTCATTTTAAAAAAATTTTAAACTAACAACTTTTGATAAAATTTTTTTATCACTTTCCAACGCACCCTTAGTTGGCAAGCTCTAAGAGTAGATAAAGGAATATCCTGTGATTGTTCATATTTTTGCATTTGAATTGTGCTTGTTTGTATTTGATTGGTTATACTCTTGATAAAGATGATTTTCTTTGGACAATCTTGTATGTGTACTTAATTTGGATGTCTAGCTTGAACAGAATTCGCGTGGATTGTGTTTGTTTGAATAAATTTCAAAATTTTTGGAGAAAATTTATTTTTTCATGACACCAGTAGGTCGACTGATAAATCATCATGCACTCTCTGTCTCCAAATTAGTCGATGATTTCAGGCCAAGAATATCATTTATTTTCAAAAGATCTTCTGCTTACAGCACACAAGGTCCAGTATTTTCTTCCAAGTAGCAAAATGGGTAAGAGAGCTTGGGTGAGCTGTTATGGCTATCCTTTCTCACCATCAAGCTACTTTTTTAAGGATAGATTTGTGGCAATCAAAGAGAGTTCAAGAGCAAGGCAAAAACACATTTTGAAAGGCAACTTGTGAGGAAGAGCTTGGAGATCGAAGAGGAGAACTTGCTTATCAAATCTTTAGTGCTTTCTCTTGAAGATTCTATGCAAAATCACGTTGCTCATGCAAATGTGCTAATTTAGATCTTTTTTTCCTTTTAACCATTTTTTTTTTTAATATTACCTTGGTGTTGATAGCCATCAAACTAAAAGAAAGTGAATCAAATGTATTGATTACTTTATTAGCCACTTGAAGCTAGGTGTTTAATACAGAAGATAATTTCTTGAACTATATCACTATATCTTGTGTGATTTAAATTGACTATCGGAAACTACTTCTTGTGTACTTCGAGAGTGGAGTGGATCACAGAGATCAAACCATTATAATTGCAATATCTTTATGGTTTGACTGTTATTTTGTGGCTCTGCTTGTGGCTAATTCATGATTAATTGTCTAAGTTCTTTTTGTAAGCCGGGACCAACATATCATTAAACTTTAAAGTAAACTACAATTGAAATCATTATGAATATTTTAAATTTTATAAAAGATTAGGTAATATTTATTTCTTTCAAATACTACTTTTATATAGATAAAATAAAATCTAAAATTTAAATAGTTTTTAAATATCAGTTAAATAAAATTCTGCTTTTTCTATAGTATAATCATTTTACAATGACTACGTGTACATATTCTTTTGATTTAAATATGTTATTTTAATAAGTAAATAATAATAGATATAAGTAATGATATGCATTTTAATTTTTTTTGTACGTCATCCCCTTAGATGACCGGGCAACTAAAGCAGTACTACTTTAGAGAAGCGGTAAACAAGACAAGTGCCACTGTCCAATTTCAAACCTATACCTTTCGCCCTGCACACTCTTATACGCATTCAAATCAACTTAGTGACATGTATCTCCGTCTTTGTATCCTTAGAATGTGATTGTATTTGTAGAGGATGGGCAAAAATAGACAGCGTTACGTGAAAATTTTTGAGACCCATATGTTATTTTTAAATTATAATCTGTTGAAGATCGAAAGAAATATGAAAGCTTACATGCAATTCAGCTGATATAGATCTATATTAAAAATCAGCTATCATTTTAGAAATTTTAAATATTCCATATTCTCAATTATAATGTTAAGATATAATTTTTCGTCTCCAATTAATATTAATTTTAAATTAATTAAAGAAACTTTAAAAAGTTTAATTTTTAGGGATGTTATTCTCTTTTCCTTTTACCATTAAAGAAAAGAGTTCCCGAGTTCCCTTTTGCAGGGCAATAAAAAAATCGTTGATTTATTTAAAAAAGCAAATACAAAAGGAATTCAAGTGCAAACTGTCAGGGCTTATTGATGAAAAAGACTTACAACGTTGAATGGATGAGCGAAGCTAGAGTTCGCTGCAAACCATTCGAGCTAAAATTGATTACTGTTCCTTTATAGTTCCAACTATTTGTGGAATATTACGAATTAAAATTTGGATATTTATAAGCCAACAATGATGAGACTTTCTTTATTGTTCTATCCAGTGATAAAACAAAAACGGAGAAATTATTCATTTTAACTTCAATGAAAATTATTTGTGAACCTACCTTTGCACAGTTGGTTTCACGCATGGGCTTATATGACCCTGATCCGGGTATCAAATAAAATCCCGTGGACGCATGACTGTTGAGCGCTGGGTTCCAGCAAAAAAAAAAAAAAAAAACTTCAATGAAAATTATTAATTATAATTCTACAGAGGTGAATAAAAAAATTTGATTGAACTTTTGATAGAATTATTATGCTTAAACCTTGAGCGGGTTGGCTTTTGTAATGTGAAGAAACAAAAGTGATTATTGGGTATCACGTTTTTTAAGATTGTCATTGATTATGCTGAATTTAAAATTTTGCCAAATGCTCATTACAATTTTGGTAATCATGTTATCCACATTGGATGGCCAGACAACTAAAGTGCACCCGGATACTTGATCGAGAGTCACTTATGTCAACCTTGATAATGCAAGTGGTGACCACCCATTATCATCCTTATAATTGCGAATTTGATATTAAAAAAGCGGTTGGCTAGACTAAATGCTTGGGCAAATCAAATATAAGAACAAATATTCATTGCAGTGATCAAAAGCAAGACTTATTGATAAATGATCTTGTTAGTCTGGGCTAAGAAATAATTTACTTAGCCCACCTTAAAAAATTCATTTAAAATTATTTTTTGCTTTTTTCTTTATACGCTTGTTTACTTAAGCGTATTTAATTTATAAAATAAGTTGTATTATTTTTGAATATGTGTATATTTTTTCTTAAGATTTTTAAACATAGGGGTATTTTAGCCATTTTTAATGTTTGAAAATGGCTAAAATACTCCTTTGTTTAAAAATCTAAAAAAATATATACATATCGAAAAATAGTAAAACTTAATTTATATGTTAAATACATCTATATTAACAAGTTTATAAGAAAAAAACTTTTAAATGAATTTTTCCATGTGAGCTAAGTCATTACTTAGTCTGGGCTGATAAGATCATTTTTCATATTTATATATAAAGCGTTTTAATCAAGTGTAGCTAATTATACAATAAGTTAACATATAATTAGCTCAAAATGGACGTATATGGTAATAAAATGGTTATCTACTTCATCCATTTTATTCAGAATTATTATTTTTATTAGCATACAAATTTTCATCCAAATTGAATGTGTATAATTCTTATCTAAGAATGGTACAAGTTCAATATAATGAAATAGTTTAATGTAAATTATGTTATTTTTTAACATGTAAATTATTTGAACAAGTAATAATTTTAATGTTATTTTTAACATGTAAATTATTTAAAACATGATTTATATATAGAAGTGATTTGGTTAGTCAGGACTAAGCACACTCTAATAAAACAATTAAAATTTTTTTTAGTTTCTTCCATGAACTTGTTAATCTTGGTGCATTTGACTATATACCAAATTTTAACATTTTTTTAGATATGTATATTTTTTAAAAATTTTAAATATAGGGTATTTTTAAATGGTTAAAATCACTAAAATAATCTATGATTAAACATCTAAAATAATAGATACACATCTCCAAAAATGTTAAATTTGATATGTATATCAAATAAACATAAACTAACAAGTTTACGTAAAAAACAAAAAAAAATTTAAATAAGTTATTAGGGTGGGAAAAGTAAGCTTAGGCTAACAAGATGATAACTGATCTATATATGGATAAATAATTATATAAAATATTAATACATTTAACTGTGTGTAGTCCTTTCTAAGCCAACTATATTATAAATTATGGCACAATAAACTCTATCAGATAAGCTCTCCCGTATATGCACACACCTCTGCGCGCATGGGACAAGCTACGCTTCCAAGTAAGCAAGTTACTCCTCCGAATTCGGCATAAACCAATAAGCACATTTTGAGATAGCATAGAAATCTAACTTATTTAATTTATTTAAAATTATTTCTTATTAAGAAGCTAAGTTTTTTTTATAGAGATTAAGAAACTAAGTTTTAAACCAGTAAAAAAATGCATAATCACCATCTAAAAACAATATACAAAACCAATATAATAAAATGGTCTGATTTATATACAGATTCAAAAATGTATTTTTTAACATTTGAACTATCTAAAATATCATCCTATGTAGATAAGTAATTCATAAATTACTATTATATTCTAATACATTTATGAATATGTCTAAGTATTTTTCATAATTTATATAAAATTGTATTCCTAAAAATATGCGGCCGGCACACAATTCTGATACAGATTTTGCTCCTGATAAAATAAATAATGTTAAATAACATGAATGGTTAATTTTCAATTTCATCATTTTGAAAAATCGGTATCAGGTTACGCGAAAAACTTCAATGTCATGTAATTAGGTACTTGTTTGCAATGAAAATAGCTTTTTGTTAAGAAATAATTTTTATATTTAAATCAAATGGAAGAAAAAATATTTTCATGAAAATAATATAATCTAAAAAGTAAAATATCAAGATAATTACACATAAAGAAACGATCAAGACAATTATATATTTTTTATTGAGATTTCAAAAGTCCACTTCATTCGCCTCTATAAAAAAAAGCCTAATTTCAACCCCAATTATTTACAGCGTACCATCGCTGTAGCAATAAAAAACATACCTTCATTACGTCCAAAGAACATTTATTGCATATATAACAAATTAATGATTCTAAAAGAAAACATTTTACTGTTGGCATCAAATAGTCGATAATAATTAATAAGAGGATTTTTTTGTTGCTAAAGTACATATACCACAAAGTATTTGCAAACAAGTAATAAATCTCTTGCAACTGAGTATATGCCGCAAAGTTTTTGCAATAAATATATGCAAATATATGCAACAAGAGGGCACAAATTTAAACTTTCTGTAATATTTTCTAGTTGCAAAAAAAATCGTATTTCCTGTAGTAGAGTTGTAGACGCAGCGTCCAGCTTAAATGATAAAAAATTCAAATATTCTACCTAAAAATGCCTTGAGGATCTTGACTAATTAAGGCTCAAAACCAAAGTTGGTAGCGTATGCGGCTTGAACATAGCCCAATCACTGAAGTGATTACTAACCTAAAATCTAACGTCTTGGTCTTGTGCTTTTTATACATCCTTATCTCCAAATCTCCATCCACCATTATTGTTCTTGTCAAATATGTATCACAGAAAGCAGGACTAATAATGTTTATGGCATTATATATGATCGGCTGCACTTCACAGGAGAAACACTGGTCCCTACACAATTTTTGTGGTGTCTTCTTAGTTGGAGTCCACTAAGAGTGTAACTAGGTTACGATCAACTTATTAACTATGATCCAGATGACTTAATTCAGCTTAATGATGGAGCCAGGACCTTTGATGAAGGAGGGTAATTTTGCAATTGAGGGGTCATAGTATTCTTTTGGGGGAGGGGTGCCTATGGGGACTTTTGGTATTGTGAAATTTTATGGGATTGTGAGATGAGATGGGGAGTGGAAAATGAAATATTTTGAGAATTGTATGATTGACATGAAATAACACGGATAAAGTTGAAATAAATAAAGTTATTGGAAGTTGGTTGATAAGAAAAATGATTAGAATTATGGGTAACATTGGAAAAATAAGGCGGTTCGTCGGTTAATTATTGAGTTTGGAAATTGTGTTCCCACCTCACTTCACATTGGGGGAGTTAATGGTTATGGTCAATCCCTTAACCCATTCGTCTAACCCATTTATAAATAAATTTGGTTAAGATTTTTGAATAAATATGTTATGATATATAAACCTATTCAAGCATTTAATTAAATAAATTGATTAAGGTTAAGATTTTATAACCCAACCTGTTTAACCAACTTAACTTGTTCAACTCATTTAATCTATTCAACACATTTAACTCATTAAAGTTTTATATATGTGAATGTAAATCCCTTGATTATTTTTCCTAAATCTTTCTCCCACAACCTAAGTTTTATTTTTCCATTGTTATCCTAATTCATTTTTTATTATTGTCCTATTTTTGTTTCCCCTGCACTAAAAATATTTTTCTCATCTCTCCCTGCAAAATCATCGTCTGTAAGTTTTTTAAATGAGTTAATAATCAGATTAAAATTGAGATATTTTAAATGAGTTAAGATTAAAATTAAGCTACAACCCGATCCGTTAACACTCCTGTCCCATATATGTTGTTTAGCAAATGTCTCGTATGTCAAAATAAATTTCATTTTTAAAATTACTAATTTTTTTAATGAAAATATTTTTTGAGGCAGACAAGATGCAAACTAACTTATATAAGAATAAATTTAATCATTTAAATAAATGATTATATCATAATTTGAACCTATAATCTGATAAAACTTATTATTATCCAACCTATCTAACCCATAAACTCATATAGCTTGCTTATAACTTATAAGATAAAATATTTAACATTTTTATTGATATTTATTTTATAAATTATATATATTAATAATGATATCAACATTTTAACAAAACAAACATGAAAAATTGATCTTTTAAATTGAAATAACTCACTAACATTAAATACATTAATGTAATTCAAATATGTTAAATAAATATAATATTCTTTACCTTGCAGCATAATAAGGAACCATCTAAGAAAAGTTGAAGTTTCACATTTTATTTACCTTACCTTCCAAGAAAAAAGGCCATCCGCAAAATTTGAACAAAAACTTAGGTATTTATACTAACTATAAGACTTGAAGTATATAAGGAAAAATTATCTAGTGACTATAAATGCATCGTAACTTATGATATATTTGGCTTAAAATGGACCCCGCAACCTTTAGTTGAGTTCAGTCTATATATATATAGAGAGAGAGAGAGAAAGAGCAAAATTCTATACAATCTCTAATTTATTATACTATATTTAGTGAGAAATATACTCCTTTTAAATTTTATTATCCAGTGAAAAGTAAAAGGACACTCACTTTCCATCAAATATATGGATATCATTTTCATTAGTGGGATCTATGTATTATTTTGAAGCAGTTTCAAGTGCATGAGGGCGCGTTTAGTAACCTTTAATGGTGGAAAACTGTGGTAAAGTGTAGGAGCACATTTCCAAGGCATATCTTTACTCTGTCAATCATCCTATTTTTCTATTTTTACTCTTACAATTGATTATTTTTTCTTTTAACAACCCTATTTATTCCAAACTGTACCCGTATCATTTCCTAACAATCATACAAATTTTAAAATATTTTATTTTCTACTTCTCACCTCATCTCACAATTCCACAAAAATATTGATTACAATGTAGCATGCACCGACTACCAAGCTAGTTAAAATTCTATTTTTATAGGAATAATATCAAAAGAAATTAAATAAATTATATTCATCCAATGATCCTATCTACAATTAAAATGGGCATCCATCAGCCCCTCCTAACTCGTCCTTTTGTGGAAATAACAAGTTTCATTCCTGGACGCAACCTTTGGAGTACTGCGTCCTTATTAGGTAGGGATGGACTGAGCAAATCTAAAAGAGGGGTTCGTATTGATCCAACCCTGAATTGAAGGAGGTTGTTATACAGAAGAAATGGAGGTGGAGGATGAAGGAGATGGTGGTGGAGTATGAAATATGAGGATACACAAGTCAATGGGAATAATAATACATTGGTAGTGGGAGGGAGATGGGCGGGCCGACGATCTAATGCAATGCCATGACCTTTTTTTTTAAAAAAAAAAAAATTTCTTCGTTTTTAGCACTAATATGTGGTCCCAACCATATACTCCTTAGATATAAAATTTTATAATATATGAAAATTATTTAATATTGAAAATTAAAAAATCTCATTTTTCAGCATGCACAAAAGAGTTTTTTTTAATTTTTGATATAAAAAATTATTAAATAATATCATATAAATTTTCATACTAAATAATAAATGTTTGGACTTCATATTAATGAAAAAATAAAAAATAAAAAAAAAGTCGTGCAACCATTTGGATTGAAGCTCAATGCAAGCCGTTCCATTGGATCCATACGTACCGAGATATGAGAGATGGCATGCGAGCATGGGTGATAGCGTAAACAAATCAGGCTAGAGTTTAATTCTAATTTTAACGTATTTATAAAATTTTAGCCCTAGTTCAATTATAATTTGTTTAATAAATAACTTAACGGATTTTACATCTATTCAGGACATGTTTGTTTAACATAAAATTTTTGAAATCAAAATTTTTTCATCAAAAATTTTTCTCTTTGCACGAATGTCTTTTTTTTAATATTTATTTACATTTTTACACCATTAATGTACTTTTTAATTATTTTTATGCAATTTTTCTTTAACTCTCATTATTATCCAGTTATATCACATTATTTTCTTTATTTTAAAAACTTTTTCACTAAAAATTTTTATCCAAAAATTTTATGATTTACCCAACACACCCTTAATTCATAATTGGCAACAGCCAACTCCAATTCATTTCAAGCGGATTAAACTGGGTCGTGGGTTAGCCCGTTGACTCTGCACCCGTGAGAGTGGCGACGCTTTTCCAGCATGGGGGCAGTGCATGGCGACGTGGATGGCTGAGAGCCGTGGAGGACGTGCGGACGGCCGAGGTCTGAGAGTCTGAAGAGTCTGGGAGTCTAGTGGGATGCGCTGTTTCCCGACATCTTTTCCACGTGCCGACAAATTCAGTGGGACCCATGCCCACCTAAGTAAGCACTAGATTCTCTGAACCTTAGCGCCCCCGACATGAGTCCCCGTTACACGTGGCGACGCCGCAG
>JAXCLR010000063.1:2559118-2569244 GCA_035584095.1 Annona squamosa | reverse complement strand
TACAATAATGACAAGTAATTCTAGCATAGATTGGAGTATCATAATAGCTCTTTGGTTGCTAAGTAGGTATATTTGTCTATGATTTATCAACAAACTTCTTAAAATGTCCCCTCTCATTTGATGTACTAGAAGCCTTAATCCAAATAGGAGAGTTTGTTTTATTTAGTTTGATATTAATGTGCTTTACAAATTCAAGACCTCTCTTATTAACTTGAGAGGTCATTCTAAAAAATTTCTGCACATTTTCTCCTATGTTAGAGAACTTAGCTGATGAATCCTTCAAATTTTGGTTCTCCTTTATCAATGTCTCTGTTTCAATTTTCAAGGCATTTATATTATTTTGCAAAGATGCATTCTCCTCTGCTAATTTTCCATTTGCAATGGAAGTTGTATTAAATTGCCTTTTCTTTGGACATATTTGGTATCAAGGCTTTTGAATTCATCAAATAATGAGTCATAAGTTTGTTGTAAATCATTCAACTCATTACATTTAGAACAAATATTAGAAGATGAATAAGAATCAGATAAGCTTACCTCGATATCCATAGATACATCCAATATATTGTATTTAACATCGTTTATATTTTCAAAAACTCTTTTATTTGTTTCGTATGACTACACATATACCTCATCTACAAATTTATAAATTAATATAATAAAATGGTTTAATGCTAAATATTAATTTTAAATTTGTATTTTCAACATCTAAAATATAATTATTATATGTGTAAATAATTCTATAAAGTACAATTACATTCTAATGCATATGTGAATGAATCAAACATTTTTCATGACTTAAACATGAATATTTTTTTAAGTAAATGCGGCTCATATACATATTTGATTTCAATGAAACTTGTCCTCTAAATCGAAACAATCATGTTAAATACATTAAACAAAGTGGAATTTCTATCAGTCATAAAAATATTAAAAATGGAGGGATTACATGGAATCACTTCAATGTAACCTAGTGTAGAAGTTTAAAAATGGAAATATATTAAACAAAGTAGAATTTCTATTAGTCATAACAATATTAAACATGGAGGGATTACATGGAATCACTTCAATGTAACCTAGTGTAGAAGTTTAAAAAAGGATCTTCACACGTTTATGTGTTTGTGAGCGTGATTTCTAATAAGATTAGAATCCACCAGAGTTTTGGGGAAGAGTAGAGTTTTAGTATTAATAGGAGTTTTGAGTCCTTTCATTTGTGGACTTCCGCTCCTTTTATAAGTCTTTTTTGCTGTTTAGTAGAATCTTATAGATATTGGAGATTTTCTAGGTTGTGATGTAATTTCTTTGATACAATTGAAAGTGCAAAAAGCTACTTTTTTAATAAGGAATAATGAGTTTCTACATCATTTAAAATTTGGCTAACATAATATATGGGATGTTGAATCCCTTTATTCAAACTTACTAGCACAACACTAATAATATTATTTTATGTTGAAAAATACATAAAAAGAGTCTCTCCTGTTGTCAGCTTGATCAGTAGTGATGCCTTTGAGAGACATTTTTTCTGTCGCCCCTTTGCTTAATATTCTCCAAATTTAAAGCTAACTAGTTTTGCTCCATGGTAGAAAATAGGAAATCGAAAAGCAAAGGGAGAATGAAATAAATGAATGGGAATGGAAATGGGTAAAAACATATTTCTAATTTCTTTCCTACAGACGACGCCAAGTGTAGAAGCCCAAAATGGCTATTAACACGCTTGTTGGTTTGTGAGCATGATTTCCAATAGGATTGGGATCCTTAACAGTTTTGGGAAGAACAGAAATTGTAGTATTGATAGGATTCTTAAGTCTTTTCATTTGTGGACTTCTACTTCTTTTATACATCCCCTTTGCTATTTAGTAGAATCTCTTAGATATAGGAGGTTTTCTAAGTTGAGGGCATTGTAGCCCAATTCTCTTAGGGAGTAAAGGCGACCCGTGGCATGGAGAGGGACACATGCCATAGGTGGTTTTAACCTAGCCTCTATACTTGGTTACATGGAAGTGATGTTAGGATTTTCAAAATATATAAATATATATTAAATTATATCATAGATAAACAACAAAATAATGTAGCTGAGTTTGTAGAGTCTTAGGCTCTTGTCTAAAAGGTTTTGGGTTCAATCTTCACCAATAGCATTTTGATATTTTATTTTTCAAAATCAAATGAAAGGCAGCAACGATTCATCAAGAGGCATGATTTGGTTGTTTGAAAATTTTCAAAAGTTCTAACATGTCTGAAACGGCAAGAGGTGCATCAAATGAAATTAAGAGATGCAATGCATGGACGAAGGGATGATACGATGGGATGTCTAGAAACCTTATAAATAGAGATGCATTCGGGAGATCAAATCATTCGTTCATTTTCTTCTCTCCTCAGACATCTCAGTGTCCTATTTGAGACATCCTAGTGTCGTTGTCTTCATTTAGACATAATGTTGTCTCCTTTCAGACATTCCTCATTCAGACATTTTGTTGTCTCCATTCAGACATCACATAACTTGTCTTGATTAAGTCATTGTTGTCTTAATCAAGTATTTGCAGGTTTACCATATTGTTTTGAAATTCTCTCCATTCAATCAAGAACTTTATTTTCAAGTGTTTGTGTACCTAGAAAAGGTGTTGTTTTCTATTTTAGTTTAGGTTTCACTTTTTGTATCTTAGGGGCAACTGCAAACTTACCCTAAGCAGCAAATAGGGTAACAAAATTGCCTTAAAGAAAATGACGTCGTAACACGCCTGAAGTGAAACTTGGTTCTATTTTCACTTCCCACTTTCCTTAATTTTCTCTTTTTCTATCTTTTGATCCAACAAGTGAAGCCCCTTAGATATATGTTTTTATCCTTGTTTAAATTATATACACAATCTATATTTAGCTTTGCCTATAATCTTTTTATAAAAAAATTTGAGCAAATTTCACATACAAATTTTGCCCTTAATTTCATTTATATCTATGAACTTTCAAAATTTTTCAAATATATGCATGCATTTTACTTGAAATTCCATTCATACCTGCAGTCCTTTGTAAAATGACATATATGCTTAAACCCTACTTATAATTTTAAGCTAAAAATTCACATTCGAATGAATTTTTGGTACGTTTATAGTTATAGAATCATACTTTTACCATTATAAAATTATATATCATTTGAATTTGAATTTGAATTTTTATTTATAAATTCATAATTAGGTTTTTAGCATATTCATCTTTTTATGTAGAGCGTAAGTATGAATGGAATTTTGGGCATAATACATGGGAATATTTGGAATTTTTGAATATTCGTGGATGACATAAGTATAAATGAAATTTTAAGCGTAATACTCTAAGTATACTTGGAATTTTTGAACCTTTGTGAATATAAGTGAAATTAAAGGGTAAAATTCGTAGAATATGTGAAATTTGCCCTAAATTTTTTCAATAGTTCATTTGTTATAAATTTATATCATTTTTATTGGACGCATACACCCTTTATTTTCATTTTTTTTGAAAATGTTTTTACAAGATTGTTAATTTAGATGTATTTAATATGTGTATAAAATTTTTACAATTTTTAGAATATTTTAGATATTTATTTTTTATTTTTAAAAATTAGTGGCATTTTAAGTAATTTAAAATTACTAAAATGCCACTGATTTTCAAAAATAAAAAATAAATATCTAAAATACTCTAAAAATAATAAAAATTAATACATAGGTTAAATACACCTGGATTAACTTTCTTATAAAAAAATTTTGAAAAAAAATAAATAAAATAAGTATATGCGCCAGGAGCATTGAGGCTCAATGCTCCCGGAAGCACAGGATGAGGTTCCTTGAAGGTACAAGAACCCAAATATGAAATCAGACTCATTACCTCACATCCTCTCCCTCTCCCTGTTTATATCTACCCCAATTAGAATGCATCCCATTCCCATCTAACTGGCTTCCTTATCAATGTGCAAATTTGCCGGCCTTATAAAAATAGCACATCAATCTTCCGAGGAAAAAAAAAAACAATAGCATATCTCTGTCAGCTGTCCCCTAACAAGTCTATCCTATCCCAGGCATATCATTCCCACTCGCCTGAAGAACTTGGTCCTCGAAGTTTAACTGCAACAGCCTCCTCGAAGCTGCTGTGAACGCATAACGATCGTCTTTGTGGATGTGGCAGTTGGCCTTAATTGGAACCTCAGCCGTTTGGAGAGGACACGTGCGGATCTCGTGCACTCGCATCTGTGCTAATGGAAGAAACTCTGCCCACATTGACGACATTGAAGCAGCTATGCAGGACTGAAGAGGAGTGGGGTAATTCCGCAACGTGAAGCATCCCACAATGCTCGGAATCTTTATTTGTGCGTCTCTGATTTCAGCAGCTTGTACCTGAGATCGGTGTGCAACAGCACATTTTCAGCCGGTGCTTGATTTCCCCACTTGGATAGACGATTTGTGCCTCCGGGATCCCAGACTCGTGGCAACTTGACAAAAAAACACAAACAACCCCAAATTCCATGGCCTCCACTGGAAATCCCCCAATTTCGTTCCTTTAAAAAAAAAAAAAACGTGCAGACTCGTGGATGCATGCGGTTGCCGTCTCCACCTTTGTTTGCAAAATAGCTCAAGTTTCATTACTGCCGGTCCAGTTTTGTTGTGCCACAACATTTTGATGGATATTTGATGAAGGAAAAATATATGGAGGTTGCCAAAACAGAAGGGAGGAAGAAGAAATTTGGAGAGATCAAACAGAATTATCAATCCATGACATATCTCACATAAATTACTAATACACCAGTTCAATCCAGTTTTCAAAAACGGTTGAACCGGTTGGACTAAAACCAGTTGGACTAAAACCAGTCCCTTAATTGGTTCGTTAACCAGTTCGATTCTGATAGCATTGAGGTACTGTGTTCAACAATCAGCAACTAAATGTGGCTTATAGCATGCAATCAGCACCATCTAAAAAATGCAGGACTAAGTGTAACTTCACTGGCACATTTGGTTCCTCACCAGCACCGTCCGCATCACCACCGGCACTCAATTCCTCGTCCTCAATGCTATTAAGTTTGCCATTGACTCTGCTTTCATCTCCTTCCAGACCCTTACCTCCAACAGGGCAGGAGCTGCTACTGATTCTTGTTTCGTCCATCGTTTCTCTCTTCTTCCCTTTGTCTATTTTGTAATATTCCACATTAGTTAGGATGAAGGACGAAGCTTGGGCTATAAATGGAGGGAGCAAGGCCCAAAGCGGACAATACTTGCGACTCTTGGTCAAGGTGTGACAAAATGGTATTGAAGTTGACCCCAATATCCTGCTGGTATGTCCAGTAGGAACTCATCCAATGAGGACGCTGGAGCCCTAAAGGAGGTGGATGTAATATTCCACATTAGTTAGGATGAAGGAGGAAACATCGGCTATAAGTGGAGGTTCTGGTTGAATAGTCGAGCCGCCTTTTGGGGTGAATTCAGAAGGACAAAACCATGCAGGTGTAAGGCCCAAAGTGGACAATTTCTAAGATTGTTGACCAGGGTGTGACAAATTTCATTTCTAAGGTGGTGTTGCTTTTCCTTCGTACTTCAGGAGCTTCCCCGCCCTTCTGAAGTGACCTTGGTAATGGAAGATGAGATCTTGGTGCTTGGGTTTGATAGTTTTCCAGTATGAAAGGAATATTGCCAATTACTTAATTAATTAATTAAATGGATTTCAACTGAAATTTCGATTGTGAAAATGGCCGTAGCTTTTCTCTTTGTAGATTAAACTAAAATATATTTGTGGTTATCTATAGAACAGGTAGTGGGACAAGGCCTTGGCTTGGTTTCATTGAATGCAAATAGAGGGTTTGAAGCTAAATGCAGTTAACTGCTGAATTGATCTTTGATTGTGATAATGGAAGAGCGCTGAATTTGGGCAGATGGGTTAATTTCTGGAATGCGGGAATGCAGAGACTCGTTGAGAGGATGTACAGATGTAAGAGAAGGATACTGTCTCATGGGATGTCAAGATTGAAGTACTTGTAATGCGATTAGTCTCTTACTCTCTTTGGATTACTAAAGGCCTATAACCACATTGGTTCAATGGATGAAGGGTTGATGTATCCATAGAGCATGACCCTGCAGTTTGGAATTGATCCGAAGTTGGAACTCGTAGCATACACAGCAACATGTCATTGAATTGGATCCCATGTACTATTTATGAACTTAGTTTGTGTGTAAATTTTTGTTTGTAATAGTTTAGCAATTGGAAGTTATTTGTACGAAAATATTATGCTTCATTTTGTAATAGACAAAAGATATGTAAATATTTTTGTACTCGAAGTCCACAGGAAGTTATTCATTGATAGATGCTTGCGCTTGGCCTAGGTTGAAGCGAAATGGAGACTAATTACATGCTAGAGACGTGAGGAAGAGAGATGATCAGGAAGGGGGATTGACGAGAGAGGGAGGAAGAGGAGTGGAGAGAGGGGCCATGATTTCTCTGGAGCCGTGCCGAATCTAGGATAGCGAGAGAAGTGGATCTGGCAGATTGGCACGTTTTGGAGGGGTGCGCGAAAGAGTGTCTAGAGATAGGGGGAATTGGCGAGAGAGGTGGGAGCAGGGTGAAAGAGAGTACAGACGGGAGATCGAAGAGAGAGAGAGAGAGAGAGAGAGAGAGAGTGACAGAGAGTGAGTGAGAAGGGGGTGGGTCTGTGTGTGAAAGAGAGAGTGGAGACGAGGGTAGACGCAGCTTCGGGAAGAGAAGGGGGGGTGGTTGAAGCGATGGGGGAGTGTGTGAGGACAAGAAGGGGGTGATAAGAGAGCAGGTGATTGAATCCTCTCTTTATCAGTTAATGAAAATATATGTAGAATTTTTGAAGCATTTAATAAATTATTATCAAATTATATCATTTAATAAAAACATAAATCATTTTTTATTTTTAAATTTATTCTCCTTATATTACAAATTTTAATTTTTTGAGAATATTATATCATTTAATATAAACATGTAAATTCTTTGTGATATTTAATAAATTATTTATCAACTAAAAATTTGAAATACAAATTTAAGTTTTGAAACTTTTTCATATTAGATTACTATTGAAATAATTTAATGAATGAATGGTATAGGCTCCAAATAAGTGAGGGCATTATATTACTATTTGTATTTTTTAATGAATTATACAAATTTAATAGGTCTAAATAGTTGAGGATATTTGTTATTCTATGAAAACTATTGAAGTAAAATTTCAAGATGTTTCCATAGTTTTAGATAATCTAAATAGGAGATGTATGTGCACCAAATCTAGTGCACTTTCAAAGTACTGCATCAAAGTAAGAAATCTGAATACTTGCTAAGGAAAATTTTGCATAATTTGCAAATATATTACTTAGTTTAACCATAATTGCAAATATACCCAAATAGTTTTTGAAATTACAAATAACCACATATAGTTTGACCATAATTGCAAATATATTCACACCGTTATGACGTTATTACTATACCATTATGACTTGGATATATCTGCAAATATATGCAAACTAGGTTAGTATATTTAAAATTTCAAAAATTAAGAAGATATATTTAGTGTTTGCAAATTTATCCACGTAGTTTGCATATATTTGTAAATATATTAACACTATTATGGTGTAGTAATAGCACCATATCGGTGTTATAATAACGTGAGTATATTTGCAATTATTGTCAAAGTATATGAGGTTATTTGTGATTTTTAAAACTCTGTAGGTATATTTACAATTATAATCAACGTAAGTGGATATATCTGTAAATTATGCTAAAAAGATTAAAATTTGTTACTTTGATTCCACGGGAGCTGCCTAAATTGCAGGGGGTGAGTCAAGCATAGTCCAATAGTATTATTAAGTATTTAATTTTATATTCTAAGTTGAGCCAAAGCGCATAATTCAGTGCATGTTTATGTTTGGTCTCATGTTCGACTTTGGGAAGAGAGCTATTTTCAGTTGTTGCAAAGGTATTTTTCATCTATTAAATAAAAATTTTAAAAAATTAGTTTGGATGACTAATTATGTTATAAGAAAACATAAATCTCGTCATATAGTAATATTTTTAATTGAATTAAAACTTTCCAGTCTTGGGCAATGTCTATCCAATTCTTATGACCAATGGCAAAATACAAAATAGGAAATAAGCACCACGAGTAGAATACAAGTTCCAGGGATGATTTAAAATAAAAACTATTATTGACATGGAGTTGGTAGCTATTGTTTATTTTCTTTCATTGCAAACTTGATGACCTTTGTCTTTTTTATGAAACGCTTCTTTTATGTATTCTCTGTCATTCTTATTATCTTTATAATTAATAGAAAATCTGTTCTAACTATTACATTCAGTAAAAATCTTCTTATTTGTTTAGGCTATGTGTTGGCAATGTGTAAAAAATGTCAAGCTAAAATTTCTCACTTTCCATAATTACCCTTTATTAATTATTTCTTCACATATTCCTATATAACTCTTTTACTTTTCAATAATTTCTATACAACTACCCATACAACTAACCTATCTATTTTAACTTTATTTTCTTTACTTTTCATTATTATCCCTATCGTATTATATAATTTTCTTTCAATTCACAAACTTTTATACTAAAATTTTTTCATTCAAAAATTTATAACTTCCTGAACACACCCTTATATAGTATCAATATTTATGGACCCTATCTATAAATATATACAATCAATATAATAAAATAATTTAATACTAAATATAATTTTTAAATTATCTAAAATATCACTACTATGTAAATAAATAATTTTATAAAGTATTATTGTATTCTAATACATATATGAATGTATCTAAGCTTTTCTCTAATTTACTCACAAATATATGTATTTTGAAGCACATGAAGCCTTACGTATTTTTGATTTAGATAAAACTTGGTCTCCTAGCTAAACAAGTAATGTTAAAGGTAATGAATGGATTGGTTTTTGCATTAATATCTTAAAATTGTGGGAGTTATATGGAATCACTTCTAAGTACATTATATTTGTACACCCATAAGGAATTAAAAATATCTTCACTGATGCTATATTGGAAGTCAATTAAAATATAAACTCAAAGAAATAGCTACAAACATAAGCAATAGAAAAAATGACATGATGTCTAGATTAATAATTGCTGAGATAAGATGAAAGTTGGCCTAAGGTTTGGGCATTGATTCGTCTGCCTTGCCCATGGACCCCAAGGTACAAGTCTCTAATAGTGCATTTGGTCAATCACTTACTTCATCTTCATTCGTTCTCTTAGTATTTCTACAGAACATGCTACTCCAATTCGAGCTATTGAACCCAAGCATTCACGCATCTTCTATTTGAAGTCATCAAATAATTCAAGGTTTTGATCAACTTCTTCCAAAAGTAGATATGGATCCGCAATTTCTATGACTTTATTAGCTAGTAAAGCCAACCTAACATGATGGTGAAGGGTGAGGTTGCTCTCAAACATATTATCAGTTGGTCTCTTTCCAGTGATCATCTCCAATATAAGAATTCCATAACTATAAACATCTCCTTCTCTAGATGCCTTTCCTCTCATCCCATATTCTGTACTAGTAAAAATTCTCAAAAATTAAAACATGAGTTAGTTTATGAGCTTTCATAAAAAAAAATTGAGTCTGTGCATGAGCATGAAAGCATGAATTGGAAATTTAAGGATTTTAGTGTCATCATATAGTAATAAGTTCTGCAAAGTCAACATCATATATATTTGATCAAACACACAGATGCAAGTACATATATAATTAACCAAATTAGTAAGTTATATATTTCTACATCACAATATATATCAAGCTTTTGGTATTATATTATATGATCAAAAAATTCACAAATTAAAAAGGATACAAGTTGGACTTCTAGGATTGCTTGTAGATTTTAAGGGTGTTTTGAATACGGAATAATTGTAATAGTCGAGTAGCCCATATATATGTAGATAGGTAGGAAAATTTAGATGTTTCTCTTTCGATTGATATGGCAACTAATGAAATTTAAACATTTATCGCGGGTAATGTGAAGGAAAATGTTAGAATCATATAATAAATTTTGCAAATAATAAATGAAAGCTAAAAGGAAGTCAATGGATTGAAATATCACCTGGAGCAATGTATCCAATGGATCCTTTCATTTCAACTGTGGTACTTTCAGCAATGGTG
>JAXCLR010000063.1:2497867-2518875 GCA_035584095.1 Annona squamosa | reverse complement strand
CCGCCGCCTCCTGCCACAGCCTCGTCCGGCACCCATCGTCTCCGACAGCGGCCACCGGGCGGCCAAACCGGTGCTTTCCGGCAGCTTTTCCAGCGGCAAAGAAGATGGCAGCGTCTTCTCCGGCAACGTCCAGCTAGCACCGGTCGCAGCTCCTCCGGCCACGGCATTCAGCGAGCGTCCGGCATCTAGCCGCCAAAGCGGCGCTCTCCGGCAGTGTTTCCAGCAGCTTCTTCGTTTCCGGCAGCACCCCGCACTTTGCCGTCTTCCGCTGCAGCACCGGCACCGGTTTGCAGCGGCACACAATCCGTACGGGCAAGGATAAATCCAGCATGGCAGCGGCAGATCCGTCCAGGTCTGTGCCCGCCACGGCAGCGCTGCCGTCCTCAGCCGCGCGCCAGTCGCCCCGAATCCTGCTGCGTGGCCACCCGCGACCAGCGTCCACCAAAACAGCAGCGAAAAACACGGCATCCAAAGCGGGGAAACAGCGAAACACACGGCATTCAAAAAAAAATAAAATAGCCATTGCTGCTTCCGGAGACGGCCAAAAAACGAACAGTTACGAAATCCCAAAATAATCGTCGTCTCCGGTAGCAGTTTCCAGCAGCGGCAGGCGTGGATTCAAAAATTATTATTATTATTATTATTTTAAATCTTCCTGTTGCTGCTGCCATTGCAGCCCGGTGCCGCCAACTAGCCGTTGTCGCCGGCAGTAGCATGACATCAAAACCCTTTTGCCGTCACAGCATTCTCTCCATATGGGTTTTCTCACAGCCACCACCGATTTACGGGCTGCCGTCCAAGCTTTGAATCCTCATGTCAGGTTTGAAAAACCCAACCAAAGCAATAACAAGCTTAAATCCATATGCCCTGGAATCGCATGGCACTTTAATCACATGCTGTCCGTTTCTAATGAAAAAGGGCAATCAGAAACCATTCAAAATTTCAAAGTACCGTCTAAATCCATAGAAAAGATGGAAACCCGTAACCCAGTGACGGCAAGATCATGGCTACAGAAAAATTGCCTCATAACCCAAATTCCATCTAAAAATCCTACGGGATTCCACAATCAAAAAACAATAGTGATGTAAACCATAGATTATTCTTAGTCTGTATGAAAAGCATACTCATCCGAAATAATTTTAAATAATTTCTCAATGAATTAACATGAAGATTGGCTCTGATACCACTTAATGGGAAAACTATATTGATTAAATCCATAATCATGCAGGATCCTCCATGCCAAATCACTAAGAAAAATAAAACCATAAGCGGAAGCGTACCTGAATCCATGGAAGCAGTTGTTCTTGAATCCTTATGGTTTATTTGTCTTCCAAGTTAATGCCCTAGGGTTTTTCAGGAGAAGGTGACTTCTCTTCTCTACTGATGGGATGGTAGAAAAGAACCCTGATAGGTGCATAACCCGGGAACCACAACCGTTTATATATGAAGCCTATCTTTCATATTTCTAATTTAGCCGATCATAAAAATAGAAATTAGAAATTAGGCTGTAGGGTTTCTACGCATAGGAGATCCATACTTTATTAGATAATTTAGGTCCATGAAACTTTATAAGATCACTTTACAATTTGGGCCGCTATTTATGATAGCGTATACATATAATTAATATATCTGTGTGTCCAAAATTCCAACAAAAGATCCAAGTAACGAAAACCTTGTAGAGAATTAAGGGTTAATGGAAGGACTCCCTGAAAGTGGTTTCTCCCCAATCTGAGATCCTCTAAACTGATACAATCTCCTAGAGAAGATGAAATCTCATCTGAAAAGTTGATGTTTGAAACATCCAAAATTTGAAGAGATTTCAAGCTACCCACTTCTATCTGCAGATTCCCAGACAAAAAGTTGTTTCCAACCAAGAATTGATACAAAGAAGGAAAGGTAAGATTCCCTTAAAGTTATTGTTATCCAACTGCATATCTTGCAATTGCCTGCAATGTTCTAAACACTGTATATTCCCCTCGAGATTGTTGTTAAATAGATAAAGAACGTTGAGCTGCGACATGTTGCAAAAGGAAACTGGAATGTTGCCTGACAATTTGTTGTCAGGCACACTTAGACCCAGCATCTTCTGAAGCTTCCTAATATTAAGGGGAATAGCACCGGTTAACAAGTTTTGACCCGTAAGCAATGCCTGTAAATTGACGAGATTTACAATTCCAGGTGGTATACTACCGAATATCATGTTTTCTGCCACTGTTAACTTGAAAAATTAGCCAAAGAGTCTGGCAAAACACCACCGAAAGTATTTTTGCCTACGTTTAGAAGCTTTAGATTGCTGCAATTGGTTAAAGAATCAAGAAAACTCAAGTCGTGGTTGCTCCCATTCCCAAGTTTATTGGCGCCAAGCCTTAGGAATTTGAGGTTTTGAAAGCATCCAAGACTAGTAGGCACTGATCCTATGAAATTATTCCTATGAAATTGAACGATTTTAAGGCTGGTAGCATTGGGCAACAAAACTGGGATTGGTCCCATAAATTTGTTCGTTGCAACGCTTAACCATGAGAGATTGGGAAGGGAAAAGAATAAGTGAGGAGGAAGATGTCCCTGAAATCTGTTAGATCCCATATCAATTGCTTGAATATAGGAGAGATTATAGATGGAAGAAGGAACAATACCCGACAATTGATTGCAGCAAACGCCCAACCCTTCTAAAACTGTCAACAGGCCAAGCTCAGCCGGTATGCTTCCCTCCAGTCTGTTGGATGAAAGATATAAGACGGTGAGAGATGAAAGGTTTCCAAAGGACGGGGGAATTTTCTTCCCTTGAAGTTGTTATAACAAAGGGATAAAAAGGTAAGCTTTGAGAGAGAACCAAGCTCTGGAGGAATGTTGCTGGAAAGTTTGTTTCCACGTAGATTAAGCTTCCTTATTTTCCAACACGACGTCAAATTCACTGGAATTTCTCCGCTCAATGTGTTGTTCAAGAGGACCAATCTCTCTAGGAATCACACCATGTAATGTGTTGTTGGAGAGATCGATGAGCCTGAGAAAGGAGAGGATGGATATATGAGCCGACGTGGCGGGAGCAACCAAGTTATGGCTGCGGAGGTTCAAAGCAATGACTCTTTGAGGGTGACAACAGCCGCACGTGACTCCTTCCCACTCGCAGAAGTGGCGGCTCTCATTCCAAGAGCTCAAAAGATTTCCGAATATCTCTTCTTTGAAGCGGAGAAGCGCCAGGTGATCTGTTTCATTGGAGAAGTGAGGAGCAGCGACCGGTGGAAATGACAAGTGGTGGGTGGCGAAGAGGAGGCTGAGAAAGCAGGAAAATGCAGGCAAGAGGAGGAAACCCATTTGTTGGTGATGCTTGAGAAATGAAAGATCCAAGCCTGTATTCTGTAGCCGAGGCAACGGATATATAGACTCGGTTCACTGAAACTTGGACTCCGTGACAAACTCATCCAGTCAAGCATTTAGATATGAGATTAATTTTTCAAGAAAAATTTAGAGTCGTAGCTCCACATGTAAAAATCAGTTTAGCGAATTAAGACCATAAGAAAGCATGCGTCGACTCAGGACCGCACTGGCCTGGCTACGTATCTTCATATATAAAAAGGCCGCCAAAGACGGCCTCTCTCTCTCGGCGCGGCTTCATGGGAACCAGTTACCAATTAAGTATGCTACGTGGAATATTTGGAAATTATATAAAAAGACCGCTAACGACGCGCTCCCGAGTCTGAGCGCGGCTCCAGGGGAACCAGGTTCCAATTAAGTATGCCACGTGGAATATTTTCAAGATATACTACATAATATTAAACATGATGGATAAAATGGAATTTTCATCTAATATAAAAATATTAAAAATAGAAGAAATAATAGTATTTTAAACGATGTAGATGTTGAATATATAACTTGAAAACTTCTATTCAGGGTGATATTAAACAAATGAAAATTTTTTTAAGATACCGTGCATAATATTAAATATAATAGATAAAGTGGATTTTCATCCAGTATAAAAATATTAAAAATAGATGAAATTATATAGCAGACTAGTTTTATTGAAGCACTCGGACACATTAAAAAACCCTTTAATTTCTGTGATTAGATCAAAGTCTATTTTTTTTTGTTTTGATTAAAGTCATTTACTGTATCATTGTACTAAAAATTATTTTGATGAAAGTTTTGGGTAGGCATACCTACTCAAAAATATGTATAACGATCATATATTATGATAGATACGATGCAGAGCTTAGGCCTGATGGTACGCAGTCCTAGCTTTTTGCGGACCAGGCTTCCGACCGGGAAGCTTATGTCTACCATTTATTTAAGTGGAGCTTATGCCTCTCATATGAACTAGGAGCATCGTCTTTCACTGTTTGGTTGTAATCCGTTGAAACAAAAAGGAATAATGCATTCGGATCGTGGATCGTGATTTACTGAGCACCCACGTGCATTAAACCCATTTTAACTTATTTTTTTATTTTTTTTTGAATTTTTTTATAAAAGTGTTAATCTAAGTGTATTTAATATTTGTATCATTTTTACCATTTTTAGAGTATTTTAGATATTTATTTTTTATTTTTGAAAATCAGTGGCATTTTAGTAATTTTAAATTAGCTAAAATGCCACTAATTTTTAAAAATAAAAAATAAATATCTAAAATACTCTAAAAATGGTAAAAATTATACAAATATTAAATACACTTAGATTACTTTAAAAATGATAAAAATTGATACACATGTTAAATACACTTAGAATAACACTTTTATAAAAAATTTCAAACAAAATAAAAAAATGGGTTAATACACCGGGGTGCACTGAAACTCAGTGCACTCGGGTGCAGTAAATCATGATCCAATGCATTCGGGATTATTATAAATATGAAAGAATAAAAAAAGAGGCTCATAAAAATATATGATTTGGATAAATTTTAATTTTTAGTTAAATAAATAATTTTAAATATAATTAACCGAACGAATTTTAATTCAATCATCAAAGTTCTTTCAAAATATAGGAGAAATATATATCAGCAGAGAAAAAGGTCAACGCTTCTTAAACAATAGACATAAAGGTCCCTCAACGGAGATTAAAATCCGTACTACTTGAAATTAAGGCTAGGACTAGGGGTGAGAATCAGGGTGGGTTGATATGTGATTCTTTTGACCTGACCTATTTTACACCGGGGTAGGACGGGAATATGTACGTGTTGGGGTGGGTCGGAAATTTAATATTTTCCAGAAATTGAGGATTGGTGCGGACCGTCTTAACCTCAGACTTTCTTATACCATGTTTGACCCACCTGACCACCTCGATTTGATTCTTCAAGTTGTGAATAAAATTTTGATTAAGGAATGTTTCATTAACTTATTTTAATATTCATGTTTTATTGAAATAATGATGTTTTACTTTGACTAACTATTAATTGGTCAACGCATACAATATTTAATTTTAGCATTTATACGTTCCTATACTTAATAGGATCATCAATTCTTAAAATCATTCTACTTGACTGCATTTTTGCCCGACCTGCTGTCCTGATATCAATCCGAAGTTTGTCCCAAGACCTATTAAAAAAAAAAGTAAAGGTCAAACTAACCTTGTCCAGACCCACATAAAAATAAGAGTTAAATATAATTTTTCAAATATAAGGTCAAGGTTGGGCCCACCTTGACCTGCCCCTATTCCCTAGCTAGGACTTTATGAACTAAGTTATGGTTTGTGTTAGCTTATATAATTTTATTTTTTTACACTTTACTCGGTATTATTATAATTTAAAATTTTTACCTTAGTTGAGACATATACAATTTCACGCAAATCTTGTAGTTACATATGTGAAAAAATATGACATGTCTGCAATCTCGACTAAACTTTATAGGTAAGGATGAATTCAAACCCTTTCAAAGATTAAATAGGATGAGGATTACGATGGTAAGAGATCTCCATATTGCACAAAAATACGTTTTTCATTCTAAAAAATAATTAGCAACCTATTTTTTTCATTTTCAATACAACTTTCCTCAATACAGATATATTTTTTCTATTCTCAATGCTCATTACCACTTTTTTCATCCGATCCTCATTCAATTTAAGCTATGAATAGCTAATTTCCACCTATTATGATGTTTTCGAAGTAAGATCTGAAACCATCTTCATGTCACACCTGCGCATTTTCAACGTAAATTTTGTAATGTACAATGTGTGGTTTGGAACTTAGGTTGTTAGTGACTCGAAATATGACGAATTAGGGAGAGTTACTAATGATGATCAATTAGTGAGAATTACTGCTCCACTTTTGTATACTTCTGTTAATTAAATCAAAATCTAATCTTTTTAATTTGGTTAAAATCATTAGGTGTGTCTACAAAGATGTAAAAAAATATGGAAAAAATTAGTAGAAAAGTTTTTAAAATAGATAAGGTATTTTTGTGATATGATGGGAAATAACTAGAAGTAAATTGAATAAGGTTAAAATATATTAGATAGTTCTATGGAAAAATGTGAATAAGGGATTGTAGAGTAGGATAATGTATGAAAAATATGTGAAATTTTTTATATTTTTTATGTTTACCAAACATGCTCTTATTTTATCATTGTATTAAATTTTGATTTCGATCAAAGTTGTTTTGGCGGCATACCTACTTAAAATTATTTATAATCATACGTAAGATATGAAATCACTAAAATTCATTCATAGTGTTATTAGAATTCTATAAACAATTTATTCAGGGTGTGTATGGAAAATGATAAAATTTTTTAATGAAATGTTTTTGGTGTAAAAATTTATAAATTGAAAGAAAATGATATAATATGATAGGGATAATGATGATAAGTAAAAAAAATAAAATAAAGTTAATATAGATGTGTTAGTTTTATATAGGTAGTTGTGTAGAAATAATCGAAATATAGAATAGTTTTATAGGAAGATGTTAAAAATAATTAAAAAAGTAAAGTAATTGTAAAAAATGAGAAGTTTTAGTTTGAAAATTTTTTGAGTGAAACAAACATGACCAAAATCAGCTATCTACAAAAGAAAAATGTTTTAAATAGTATAAATATTGAATTATATAAATTAATTTTTTTTATTACATTGGTTTTTATACTTGTATCTTTTATAAAATGAGGCTTATGAAAATACGTGATTTGGATTTCATTTAGTTAAACAAATTATTTTAATGTGATTAGCCGATTGGACTTTAATGGGCGAAAACATAGAAGAAACATTGAAAACTTCAGTGGTATGAGCACAATAGGAACACAGTTTTGACTTGGTCTTCAAATGCATAAAATCAATTTCAAGTCATCCCGTCTATTTTTTCTTCTCTTCATAATTGATGGAAATTCTAGCTTATACATTATATTTAGCATCATTTATTTCACATGAAACTAAGTTTTATCTAAATTGAAGATGTGCATGACTATATTTGCTTTATAACATATTTATATTCGCATATTTCAATTATGAAAAATGCTTAAATATGTTTATATATATTAGAATGTAATAATACTTTACAAAATCATTTATTCATCTGAGAACAATAATTTATATTGCCAAGATGTTGAAAACATGTACAACTTTAAATGTTATTTAACTTTGAATTATTATATTATGGTTATTTTATAGGAAATGCAACCAGAAATAGTTTGAACATATCAATGAACTGACATAACATCCTATGGATTTTTTTAATGGTATATATTTATATATATCTCAACACATATTATACTGAAGATCTGAGACATTCTTACAAATTTGGAGATATACATAACTTCCTCAAAGAAATCTGGAGATACAGCTCCACCAAAGAGTTAGGAAGACACAGTTTCCAACAACCAACCGGGAGACCACTGCTCTCACAACCCATTTTTGGCCGAAATCCCGAAACGGTATTCGAACCCAACACCGGCGCACACAAACGCTCCTGACAGGCATCCGGTTTGGTAACATCCTATGGATTTGGTTTTGCTGTTTCTGCAGTAGCATTTTTTTCGTGTAAGACGGTAGGATTATGTGACACCGTGGCCAATGGATTTTCTAACCGATGGGAAATGGTATAGACACGGCTTCCGGATTTTTTTAAATTGTGAAGCTATCATCTTGTCTGCGAAATTAGATATGCAACTATATAGAAAGCGGCAAATTTATTTTTTTTTGCGAAATTTCGGCAGCACACTATCTATAACTAGGGGTGGGAATCGGGGCGGGTCAGGGTGTGCTCAACCCTGACCCCACCTTTCAAAAATCTGGTTTGACCCTTATTTTTTTTCGAGTCGGGACAAGGTCGGTTTGACTCTCAATTTTTTTTACTAAGTCTCGGGACAAAAATCGGGTCGAGAACGGGTCGGTTTTGGGATAACGGATCGGGTAAAAACTACGGGTCAAGTAAGAAAATTTTGAGAATTTATAAACCTATCAAGTATAAAGACAAATCTATATTAAATTTAATTACTATATGCTTCAATCTATTACTAATCAGTCAAAGTAAAACTTAAATACTTAAATAAAACATGAATATTTATTCACCTATATAAGAACAAGTTAATGAAACATACCTTCGGGGTAGGTTTAGAAAATATATTATATAATGAACTTGAACGGAATGGATTTATAATAACGGGGTAAAAGTTGTGGGTTGTAGTGTGTCTTGTTGTTAGGAGAGTGGTCCAAATGGTTGGACGAATATTTCATTATTTATCCAAAATTAGTCTCATCAGTTGCATAGTAGAGGAGCAACGCCATGAAAAAAATTGCCAATATAAAGAAGTTTTCATGTCGTATAATACCAATAAAAAAGAACTTTTTTTTAAATGTAAAATATAAATGCAAAAGATGTATGCAGCTTTGATGTATTTTCAGACAACCTTCTACTAATAATACAATTTAGTATCCCATTATCTTTGTTGCATTGTTTAGAAATAGGAAATATTATGGTTATAAATGTCATCAATGAGAAGTAGAGGTTTTGGGGAGAGATGAAAACATGTATAAATATATTTAAAAGCGACATAAGCCAGCACAGTCATCCGCTCTAACAACTGAGCTAAAGCCGGTTGATGATATAATGTCTTTTATAATGAAACTTATTCAAGAGCTACGCAGCGCTTCCAAAGCAGGTCAGCGGGTATAAGCAGGTCGGGATCCGGTAGGTCCGCCTCGACCCGCATTTTCTAGAATTTTCTAAACCCTCGGCCCGCCCCACTGGGTACATAATCCCTACCCCGCCCCGGTATAAAATAGGGTCGGGGCGGGGCGGGTCACGGGTTGGCCCGCCTCGATTCCCACCCCTATCTATAACTAGAGTATTGTGAATATAAGTGGGCTACTATTGAGAAGTAGCTCCCTTTTTAAAATACCTGTCAAAGATTACTTAGGTGTTCAATCCTCACTAAACCCTTTTCACTATTGCCTAATTTATAGGAAGCGCTTCCTAAGATCCTCTTATAGGAAATTGCATGTTAGCCTTTGATTTAAAATTTAAGGTGGATGGCTAGGATTCTTCCTGAGCAATTTCGGAAGTTCCAAAAATCGAAAGAGAATATTTTCTTAATTATTCTACCCAAAGTTTAAATGATTTTATTTTTAATTTGTTGGATTTCCAATTTCTCTATAATCCTGTTTTATTGAATATCTTTAAAAAATATGTTTTAATTTGAATCAGATGATTCAAGACATTTTTTAAGGGGATTAGAGGGTGTTATAATAATTTCTGTCAAAGGGTGATGGGCGTCGGGGCTGCACTTGGATTACCAAATTGAAAAGTTGTCCGCCAAAGATATGATACTTAAGGGTCAATAGATGCAATTATTTAAAATTCAGGACCTAAATGCAGAAACCCCATTGGAACGGTGCACCAATGTTTTTTTTTATGAAAGGAACGGTGCATCTATGAATATGGAGGCATTTCCCAATATTTTGTAACAATTAGACCCACATATGTCATATAATATATAATAATATTTTCAATCAAACATAAACTCCCTCATCAATCCTTGTAAATAATATCACATATTCAGATTTATATAAAATCAATTCTCTTCAAAAAGATCAAATCAATTTAATAATATAATGTATGTATATGAGAATTAGACTTAAAAGCATAAGATTTACAAAGTCATCCATCTACTTTTTCCTCAGATCTTCCAAACTTCAAACCATTTCAAAGAAGAAGAATTCACTACTTCTCCAAACATAAACCCCCTCATCAATCCTTGTAAATAATATCACATATTCAGATTTATATAAAATCAGCTTTTCTTAACTCTTCAAAAAGATCAAAATCCTTCAAAATAATATCACATATTCAGATTTATATAAAATCGACTTTTCTTAACTCTTCAAAAAGATCAAATTACTTTAATAATATGATGTCTGTATATTACCATTAGACTTAAAGCATAAGATTTACAAAGTCATCCGTCTACTTTTTCCTCAAATCTTTTGAATTCCAAACCATTTCAAAGAAGAAGAACTCACTACTTCTCCAAACACAAACCCCCTCATCAATCCTTGTAAATAATATCACATATTCAGATTTATATAAAATCAACTTTTCTTAACTCTTCAAAAAGATCAAATCAATTTAATAATATAATGTATGTATATTACAATTAGATTCAAAACATAAGATTTACAAAGTCATCCATTTACTTTTTCCTCAAATCTTTTGAACTTCAAACCATTTCAAAGAAGAAAAATTGACTACTTCTCCATCACATCTCTAATAAAAAACCTCTTAAAATCCTCCTCCTCCGGCTTCTTCTTCTTCAAGGGATCTTAAGAAAAATTTCAAAAAGTTCCTTTATTAATAATATTTCTAAATTTTCGAGTTTTACAAAAGTAACAACTTACTTTTTTTCATTTCCAATGCAATTTTTCTTAACCCAAGTACACTTTCTCAAATTTCAAAAAGTCCCTCTATTAATAATATTTGTAAATTTTGGAGTTTTATAAAAAGTAACAACTTACTTTTTTTCATTTCGAATGCAATTTTTCTCAACCTAAATACACTTTTTCCATTCCCAATACACAGCACCACTTTTTTCATCTCATCCTTATTCAAAATAGATTTAAAAGGTTTAGTTTAAAATTTTTTTGTGTTAAACAAACATGTCCTTTATTTAAAAATTATATCTTATAAAAATAGCATCTTTTCATAATAAATACATAACTATTAAATTTTTTAAAAAAATGTATAAGATAAATATAACATGTAAAAGTTTTTAACAATGTAATTTGGAATCATAAATAAATAAAAATGGATAAATTTGATAAATAATTTAGATTTTAAAAACGTATTTTTAAAATTAGAAAACTATGAGTGACTCTCATGCTTAAGTATTTAATCAATCCTCTAAAGATATTATCATATGGTTTGAGAATTTCGATAATGTCTAAGTAAGCTACAAAATTCAATTAGAGTTCACCATTGAAATATTTTTAAAATAAAGTTCATAAATTAGCAACTTTGTAGAATAAATGCCTTTGATCAAATTTGTAAAATCCTAAAAGAATTATTTTCATAAATTGGCAGTAGGTTTGCTACCTTTTTTATGATTAGTACCAAGTCAAGGCCCAAAAAAGAGATTTGCATTCAAACATGATTGTCATTTACTCAAGGGGTTTTTGCATATAAGTCCCTCAAGTTTGCAAATTAATATTTTTTTACCCTTACATTTTATATTGGTTTGTATAATTTGACATCTTGATATTATAACCAGGCTCATTCACTTGGAAGACTACAAGCTCCAACCTAAACTTACTGAAGATTAAGCTCCACCAATATTGAAGATAGACTACAAGCTCTTATACAACACAGTCACCCCCTTTACTTGCAGGTACAATATTCGAACCCATGATGGCTTGAATTCCAGCACCATGAGTTACCACTCAGGTACATGCCCAAGTGGCAATAGCTGATAAGATTCGTATCTTGTATTCTATATATGAGTTATTTGTGGAATGATCTACATGCGAGTGTATGGTAAATACGCAAGAAAATACATATTGATTTTGCATAAGGATATATGAATGTCCTATAAATAGGTATATTAGTTAGGAATTTGGAGGAGCACTATGAGTTATTTGGACAAGTGTGAGAGAGGGGCTATGAGATTATTTCCCCTCCATGTTAAAGAATTTTTTACATAAATGTTGATGCCTTTTATATATGATCTTGTAGTTGTTTCATTGATCATAATTTATTATGATGCTTCTGCTGTAAGCCATTTCAACTCGAATCATTTTCCTAACAATAATCTTTTAATTATCTTAGCCAAATTCTAAATGAATTTTACTTTTAATTTCATAATTTGTTCGATTTCTGGTTTCTTTACAAGCCAGTTTTATTGAATATCTTTGAAAATATATTAAATTTGAATGCTATGATAATTTTGTGTCAGAACGTAATGATACTTAAGGTCATTATCCAGTGCACTAAGCTTTGTTGTATTAAAGGGCAAGAATTTATTTTTTTGAAATTGTTTTATAAAACTGTTAGTCTAAGTATATTTTAACATAGGTATTAAGTTTTACCATTTTTCGAGATTTATAGATTTTTTAAAAAGGTATTTTAGACATTTTAAATGCCTAAAATACCTATGTTTTTTTTTAAATCTAAAAGAATATTTATGTATCTTCAAAAATAATCAAATTTAATACATATGTCAAAGAGGGCCGATAATATGCTTCCAGGCTACTCTAGCTGTCCAATTGCGCACAGTGTTTTCTGCCCATCAGATTATTTTTTTGGAGAAAAAGGCATAACAATCCATGCGCACAAGGCTTACCATAAAAAAAAAAACAGCAACAACAACCATGCGCACAAGGCCCTTTTTAAAAAAAATTTATAAATAAAAATCTTTAACATTGGTGTCATCTGCCAGGCGCGAGGGCCGACAGCGTTGTCAATTGTCATAGCCGGGACGCGGGCTCGAAATAGCCTGGTGGCATTTGCTCTTCCCATTCTGTGGGAGTGTTCACCTTAAAAAACCACGAAGTGTTCGAAAAATTAAAAATATTGTTTCGAGAGAGTTTGTAAGAATGTCTGGTAACTTCATTATAACACCTATAATAATACTAATTAAGATGATTGTAATTACTTACCAAAAAATCACATTGGCGTCATCTCACCCCGCGACATCTCACTCTCTCTACTGCTTTCCATGATTCCATCTACGTATCTTGCCACCACTGCAAATTTAGGCTCTGCGCAATTTCATGCGCCCCTCTAGCTGGCTTTACCTTCTGCCACCTATTCCGCTACAAGCACCAGGAGTTGTCGTCTGCAACGTCCATTTCAGAGGGAGCTGCCATCCGCACCTATTTCGTTGGTCATGGATGTTGGAAATCATGTGATGCGGAAGCGTACCTGAATCCATGTGAGCGTAGATTCCACCTGTAGATCGAGTAGAGTACGAGGTCTTCTCCCTCAACACTTCTCCCTATAATACTAGCGGAAGATGGGAACCACTCGTGATGTGAACGTGTGAGAGAGGGACCTAGACTCCTTTATTTATAGAGCCCTTCCCATCATGACTCAACTAGAAGTGCAGTTCTACCTGAACTCGGATTGCGTACGCAATTCAGATATGACTGGGCTATCTTTAAATTCAAGACTTATTATCTAATTAGGACACCTAATAGGAGTATAACTCTAACAATGGACTGACTATTAGGATGGGTTATTGCCGCTGATTGGTCATAGAGGAGATGGGTTTATAATGATGGCGATGAACACGCAAGGGGACTTTCCCATCTGGAGATGGCCGGTGCATGCACGGCAGTGAGATGTGTTTTGCCAGACGCAAGGGAGATGACCAGGGCGATTGCTGACGCTCGCCACGGTGTAGGGCAAGAACAACAATCAAATCGATCGCTGCTATTGTGATGGCAAGATATGGATGGCGGATTGTGCTCGATTTGGATCTTTCATGGCTGCCAACAATGTTTCTGCTGTTGAGATAAGATCTCGCTGGTCATGATGGTCGGCCAGGGACCTGGCTAATGTAAGCGGTAGCTGGGGATTTGGTCGACAACAATGAAGAAATCGACTTTGAAGCAGTGGTGGCGTATGAGTCACTTCTCACTTGGGCAACAGGGGTTGAAGCCGAGTTTGAAGAAGACGAAAGAGGTTGTGGAGCAGTGAGAGAGACAGAGAGTTAAGACTCGAGAGAGGGCCACATATGAGTTGGGCGTAAAAGACACTTTCATTTTTTTGGAAAATTTGCATATATACCCGCATAGTTTGACCAAAATTGCAAATATATTCATGTAGTTTCAAAAATTTAATATTACCCCCACATAGTTTCACAAAAATCGCCCATGACTCCCACGCTAACGATTGCCATCAAATTGTAGGCAGTGTAACATTAGTGCATTATCCCAATTCTAAAAAAACTCCTCAATTTTGAGCACAGGTTGTTGGCTCTTGATTGAGCCCCATTCACCAGTTCGTCGTCTTGCCTCTTCCCTTTTCTCCTCGTCAGTTTAGGGCACAATTTTTTCAGCTTGTTTACTGTGTGGGAAAGTTGCAATCAAATTAGGGATACGGGCGACGTTATTCGAATGCTTCCAAAGGTTGCGGGTTAGAGGCAAACCCGTTGAAGAGCGTTGAGGCTACTATGGTCCCTACTCTTAGCAAAAGGGTTAGGGGCAAAGGTACAAGTGCATTGTAGTCACCACTATTTTTAAATTACACCCTTAAGCATATATAATATATATTTGTGTGTAGATTTTAGGCCATGGAATTAATGAAACTGAGTACAAATTAATGGCCTAAATTTATATAGTAAGAAACTAAGTAATTAATAAATAAATGATGATGAGTTAAGATTCAATTATTGAATTAGAAAAAAATAGCAAAGTATATTAATTACTCTTGGATTAATTAATTGCAATCAAGCGATCCTATTTAGATAATTTATTAACTAAATTATTAAATTAATGAATGATCATGGTTTAATGGCTTAAATGCATACTATGGATTTAAGTAATAAAATTTAAATTTTATGATTCGTGATATGTAAATATATATGGATATATATAAGACTAAATTGCAATTTTAGGAAAGTATGATTAAATTATAAATTTTAAAATGGATTGAATGGTAAATTTGCAAAGGGTAGAGACAAAGAGGGGCATAATTGAGATTAAAACAAAAAAAAGTTAAATTTAAGAATTATAAGAAAAAAGGAAATTATGATTTTATAAAGATAAGATATGAAAATAAATTTTTATAAATTTTTCGGAAAGGAATTTCAATATTCTGAACAGTACTAAATAAAATTATTTAAATTCACGGACCTTTTGAAAAAATAAAAATAAAAAAATAAAATTGGGCCTAATCGATTAGGGGTCCTAATGAAGGGCTTATATTTAACCATACTGTTTTCCTTAGGTTTTAAAATATATAACTTAGATCGACAAGAGAATTTAATAGGAAGTGTTAAATTATGTATTTTTTAATCTAGTTGGAATACATTATGAAAAGTAATTGACTAAAGTACTTAACTTAAGTGTGCTAGAAAATGTGCCCAAAAGTCGTGTCATGCGCAGCAAGTCGTGAAAGAGCTTTCCTCTGGCATTTTTTTTTATTTTCATGTAATTCTTTATTTAATTAATATATTAATATGTATAAGGCAATTTTACTTGAAATTTCGGGGTTAAGATTATTTTAATATACCCTGCATAGTGAATGGTCTAGATCACAAAAATGATGTTTAGAAGATTTTTAAACAACTAAAATTAGATAAGATTTTGTGAATTAATTTTTAATACTAATATTTTAACCTACGCTAATTATTTTGATGTGAAACTTGAAATGGGCGGTTAAATTAATATGCTCTATAATATGAATGGAATGGATTATGAAACATAATTTAATAAAGTATTTATGAAAATTCAATTGTTGCCTTGCAAAATGTGCATGACTTAAATTCAACATGCTAAATTTCTACCTTTAGTACATGCATATGTGTCATTTTCATTTTATGTTTCACATTTTATTAATTAAATTATTATATATATACAACTCTATTTGAGATGAAATTTCATGGGTAAGCCAAAATTAATGTGCTTTACTTACTGAATGGATTAGATTATACAAAACGTGATTAGAAATGGATAGAAAAAACAAAAATTTCAGTGAATGGCATTAGTTTACTTCAAATGGTTATATCTTAATCCAATTTAATCATTTACACATGAAACTTGTTATGAACAGTTAATTTAATACGCTTTAAAATATAAATGGAATAGATTATAAAGAATACCCTTACAAATTTTAAATCAATGTTGAAATATGTGAAATAATATATACATACATATATATATAAAGATGCGGTTAGAGAGATGGTAGTCAAAAATATTTTTTTTAAGAAATGAAATAAGTGGCTAAAAAAGGGACCCACCTAGCCTTGTGAATTGGATTTTTGCCGTCTGCATGTGGTAATTAACTTGGAGAGCTGGAAAAAAACTAAATAAAAATATACAAAACGACACATAAGGACGTTGCATGAAACGAAAAGCAAGAGCTACCAGCAATATGTTAAACCATGTAAGTATGGTTAAAATAATTTACATGGGTAACCGCTTGAAGAAGGGATTTAAAAATGTCAGTTACTGCGCTACAATATTTGAACTAAAGCTGCCAAAAAGGAGAAGGGGCGAGCAAGTGGCATAAACACTTAATAGATTTCTGGACAATTTTATTCATAAAAGAGAAAAGGAAAGATGAAAGAAAGGGTAAAGGAAAAATGCAGGAATGCTAAAGGAAAGAGGTAAGCAAGCTCTTCAAAAATTTATTTCAAAAGAATTTTATGGTAAAAAAATCCATTCTTTTTTATTTTATGAAATGATATTTTCCAATGAATGATTAATCTATTTTGTATTTGAATTGTGCATTTTAAATTGACAATTTCTAATTTATTCTATGATGTAATGCATATTTCTTCACAATGATCATGATTCATGATATGCTTGAATGCATTAAGTAGCCTTGTGGGGTGAGCCAGGAGGTGATGTTTTCGAAAAAATTGAACCCAGTCTCCTAACCTCGGGTCTTAAGGGTGGCACCAGAGACATTTCAAATACCCTCTGGAGTTAAGCAGGATGTATATGATTCATGCATTGCATTGTTAAACATGTAAGATCAGAAAAGTTATGATAGGTGGATGATCACTTGGTAAGTGTCATCTGCCGAACGAGGAATAAGTCATGATGCATGTGTGCACTCATTTCATAAAAAGAATTTAAGAATTTTATTTTTCCAACTAATGTAACCAGTTTTGGGGAATTATGGGTACTTTTTATTGCTTGCTTACTGAGTATTTTACACTCATTATTTTCAAATAACCAGTGAATGCAGATGATATAGGGTTAATAGAAGAACCTAGTGAAGATATGACGTCTAGTACTTTTGAGTTATTTAGAGCTTTAGAATGTAATTATTAAAATTATATGTATTAAATTTGTATTATGTTAACATTGATTAGTGTAATATATAGCCTCTTATGTGAAGTGTGATTTAAATAAAAGATGTACTAGATGAATTGAAGTAGATGTGAATGATTTAGTAGAAAATGTTAGATTATATACTGATTATTAGGTTTTTTATTGCTCAAATATCCTAAACATAAACGACATGCTTTTGGAACTAATGTAGGTTCTAAAATAATAATAAAAAATTTCAGGCTAATTTTCCAACACACTAGGTAAAGCTTTCGCTCATATAAGGATGAAAGTTTCACCACTTAAAGATCTGTGGAGTAAGGTTAATGCGCTCCCGTGGGTCGGGGCGCTACACGCATCTTCCTTGAATTGGTTTTTGCATTTGCTAATTGTTGTGCGCGGATTGTTTCAATTTTGTTGTTGCTTAGTTTCACCATGTCGCCATCTCTACTGCCCTTTAGGTTCACGATCTCTGCAACTTCCTCAAAATGCATGTTACCTTTTATTTGATTATGATGCACAATTTGTTGAAAAATCATTACAATTTTGCTTACCTCTATTGGAATGGATGGTGCTGTTACTCCTCTAGTTGAATAGGTAATGATATTCCATTCTTATTTGAATGGGTAGTAACTTATCCGACAGGTGGTATGTTTGTCGCCTCTATTGGAACAGCTAGGTAGTGATTTCCCTTTCATGGGGCCCAAAAAGGTTGTTGTCAGAGGTAGTGTATTCAAATATGTGGGACCTACTATAAATGTTGATAGAGGTTGTGATAGTGGAAAATATTGTTGAATAAAGAAGTCTAGCTTAAAGTGAGTTGTCGGATTAGGTAGGAACTCCAAAGGAGAAACAAGGGCAATAGGCCTTGTATGTTAAAAACATGAACCTTTTTGCTAAGAGTATGGACTACAGTAGACAAATTATTCTATTTGTATAGGTGAGTTAATCATGCATATGTTTATTATAGGAGTTTAAGTTATCAAACAACAGCTCATCATAGATTTCCCAATGAAAATAGTATACCCTTTGCAATATTCACGAAGTGGGTAAGCTATGTGTTGGTAAATGCTAAAGTTCGCAATTATACATGACTACCGTGCACATTTCTTTCTTTTTTATTTTGCATTTGACTGATGAAAGGGTAGTAGGATTTTTAATGAATGTTATCCCTTGTTTTTAACTAGGGTCAATGCTGATCACTTTTGGATGTTCTAATTTTTTTTTCATTGATAGACCAAGCCATTTAATTTTTTCCTCTTTCTCAAGCCGTATGAGGTTGAATCTTTGTGCATTTCTTGAAACGAATACTATATCCTAACCATTCACTAAGTATTCCCCTCCCACTTGTTACTGTCCTCACATGAGATTGAATTTTTATCTAATTTTTGGAATTCATATTAGATCGAAACCATTCATTACTCTTAGGTGTTATCACTTAATGGATCGCTGTCCTATTTTTAAATGGAAGTTTTTAGATGAAGACTTTGTGGAGTACTAGCTAACAAGGTTCTCAAAAGGAAAGCATTCATTCCAAGGTTATCAGATTATTCGATTCATGTGAATTTTGCATTATTGCTGGTGTCCCAAGAAGGAAAAACTACAATTCCAGGCGGTAGGCATCCAACATCGAGGTTTTTTCATGATAGATATTCCCTGACAGAGATATTTGATACTCTAGTAGATGGTGACTGATGCACTTGTTAGAAATTGCAAATGTCTATGTCATCTTCTCATATTTTTCTTCATATGCATTATAAAATAGGAAAGATGCCTTTTCGATAAAATAAATGGTTTTATAAGGACATGAGGAGGGCAAATATTCCATGCAAGGTTGTGTGTGGAATCCAAAAAACAAAGCTTAATAAAGCAACCCCCTTTTTAAATCCATTTTCACATATCCAAGCTTCAGAAAATCTCAAGATCCATCTCCACAATGACATTATACATGTGGAAAAGGAGCAGCTTTAGCTACAAAAATTTAGCAAGGATTAGTACAAAACACGTTGATGAAATAGAGATGAGATCACTAAAAATCAAATTAGCAAACCAAATAAGTGTGCAAACAACTCAAGACTACCCATTTCTAATATTTCCAATAATTGCACTAACAAACCCATGTCCTAATATTTTCTAAGATTAAAAACAATAGAAATTGTACGAAACTCAATTTTTTTGGCCGACATCCAAAGATAAAATTAGTAAACAGATTGTCTACATGTTCTTATCCATTTGAAGAAATCAGATAGATTTTCAAAAATTGAGCCTACCGTACACCATTTGTCCGATTGTCAACATCCATTACCGTTCCAAAAATTAGACTAAATTTATGAAGCAACACTAGTATGCCCCATTTCATTTCAGTTCAAACAATATCCCCCATTTCATTTCAGTTCAAATAGCGTCTTTTTTTTCTCACATTGAATTAACAATGGCAACATAATTACACGGGAATAGCGGCATCATTTCGACGGGAATGGCAGCATTATTTCAATATGATATACGCGTGCACCCATCGCACAAGCTGAAATGCCAAAGTGATAGAAATAAAATTCAGCAAAAATTTAAGAACCAAATAGCAAAAATAAAGGTCTTAATTTTCTAACTCACTTGCCTTCCTTCCCAGCAAATGCTAATACGCAACCTGCCAAGTGAGGGATTCATAGCTATGAAGCTTTTAATATACCTTGGACCAGGAATATTATTGTTATTATGCATTTTCGAAACATATATTAACCGGTGCTGATGGAAAAGAGGATCCGTGCGGGTGCAAATTCAGTCAAACTATGTGGGTATATATGTAAATTACCTTTTTGTAACAAAATATCTTACATGTTGGGTGTTGTTGTCAAATATCCCACAAATCAAATCAAATCAAATGGTGCAGAATAATATTGCCTTATTGGACGGCTGAATCATGGGGGCTTAATGACCAAACACTTAGCCTGAACGCATATGATGAAAGCTCTATATTAAATATACTTACATAGTTTTATATAAAAAAAATTTCATTCAGGTGCATTGAAGCTTTGTACACCTGGGTGCATGGAATCAAAAACCTGATTCCAAGCCAACTGAGTTTATCCCAGCTGGTACGTCTTGCTGCCCCGGTTGGGGGAGGTCGCAGTTTGACTCTCCCGGGTGTAGTGGGGTGTTTGTGAGTTTTTGTCTCTCTGAATCTTTAGGTAGAGTTGCATTTCCAAGATTATTAGGTGGTGCTATATCTCTTTCAATTTATAAGGGTGTCTTAGGATTTTATTATAAGAAATATTGAGATGTATGTAAATATACAAATAAAAAAATGATTCCAATAGATGCAATTTACTAAAATTGAGGAACTAAATGCAAAATGAACATTTTATAACAAGAAAGTGCCGCTTTAAAGATTGGTGTGCAGCAATGATTTTCATTAACAAATTTTATTTTCTTGAAAACTCTCTTTATGATTTAATGAAAATATATAAATTTTTTTGAAGCTTTTAGTAAATTATTATCAAATTATATCATTTAATAAAAGCATAAATAAATTTTTATTTTTCAAATTTATTCTCCTTATATTACAATTTTTTATTTTTTGATAATATTTTTATCATTTAATATAAATATA
>JAXCLR010000063.1:2413661-2430265 GCA_035584095.1 Annona squamosa | reverse complement strand
TATTTACATGTTAAAATGTGATAAAGATAACAAGAAAATATCCAAATGATTAATCTTTTTAAAATTTTATTTTCCACAAAAATCTATCTTTATGAAATTCCTATATTACAACTTTTGAGTGTATTAAACTTAATAAAATTTTAAGTTTCATGAATTTAAATTTTATTATAAATATAGCAACTAATTATTCTTGTTATATACATATATAATCAAATTGAACCAATGCTTATTCTCACTTCTGAGATGGGATGAAAATGAAATTAGAATGGAATAGAATATCTAATTTTTCAAAAAAAAAATTTTCATTTCCAAAATATAATAACTTATTTTTTCATTTTCAATATAACTTTTTTTAACCCCAATATACATTTTTTTTATACCTAGTGCATAACAATATTTTTTCATCGAATATTCTGGGATGATATATAGGAATGTGATGAAATATTAAAAATTTTTAAAATATTTTTCTTACTTTAAAAAATAATAACTTATTTTTTATTTTCAACATAATCTTTCCTCATTGAAATACATTTTTTCTTATTCTCAACATATAGCAACACTTTTTTTTTTAATTCTATGTTATCACCCCATGCTCATCTTATTTAAGCTATTAAGAGGCAAAGATGTATGACTTGGATACAAATTTTCATGATAACGGCCACATCTCAAAGGATTGAAACAAGTTAGTCTAGAAGCAATGAATGAATCAGAAATTTGCTAGGTGATGGATTTTATTCACGCATAATTACAAGTGGACTCCTCAGCGCTAACAACCTCATCATACAATAAGCGAGGTAAAGTCGGTATTATATACGTTTTGTCATGCATACTTAGATTTCTAACTTGCATGGGTCAAACCCACGACCTCACCCTTATTGGCCACTGGTCATGACCAACTGATATCACCCAATTGGCAACCTTTGCACATATTTGATTTGTATAAAACTTAGTCTCCAATAAAAGTTTTAATACATGGATTCCGTAACAAGCTCATCCAGTCAAGCATTCAAATAAAAGAATATTTTTTTTATTAAAAATCCAACATCGAGTGCAACCATCACCCACTGTTTCCAACTTAGCTAATGAGTGAGCTACCTGATTTGCACTCCTCAAAATATGAGTGAAAATCACCTGTTCAAAGGAATTGCACATCCTTCTTCTAATTTTAGAGATATAGACTTTGAGAGTGGAGTAGATGTTTCCTTCCCCTCTTAAGCAATTAATGAGTATAAGAGAGTTGTGGTAATATATAAAATATTGTATATTATCTTATCGTACAACATTCAATTTTTTATTTTATTTTTATTTTTTAATTTTCTTCGTAAACATGTTTTCTTAAGTGTATTTAATTCGCATACCAAGTTTTGTCATTTTATAATACTTTTACGTATTTATTTTTTATAAAAATAAAAAATAAAAATGTAAAAGTATTATAAGATGACAAAACTTAGTATATAAATTAAATATACTCAAGAAAAAGAAAAATCAAAATAAAATAAAAATTAAATATTATACAGTAAACAACTATACAATATATTGTATATCATCATGACTCTATATGTATGTATAATTAATTTTTTGATTGTCCCATCAAAAATTTCACTTTATAATGTTTTATTATTTCCATCTAATTGTTACAAATTAATTCAATGAATTTTTATAAATTTTCTTACATTATCGAGGAATATATTAGAACTCCTTGTATGGAAAGCTCTCAAACAAAGAATTCCTCACGTATTAATATAATAATTTTTAAAAAAAATTTATCTTTTGCAAAAAATATAAAGGAAGAAATTGAAAATTAATGTAGAAGTAAAGAACATAGTAAAATAAATTAACTTGGTTTTATTGCATGACTTGGATATTAAAAAAATTAACAAATGTGGAATCCAAGTGGGTAAAATTTGCGGCAAGCAGTTTCACGGTAGAAAAGTCAGAAGTAGAAGCTAAATAAATTTCCAAATCGATCTTATAATTTGTAGATAAAAGAAAGAGAAATTAGTTGTTGGAAAATATACCAAATTCTTGTAATTAGAGAACTTACAAGATAGCACAACCGACATGAAGAAAACAAAAGCTGAAGATTTCTTAATATTCTGACCTTGGGAGCAGAAAACTTAACAGAGGCGCAGAGAAAGAGAGGCATCCATCAGATATAAATAAGGAAAAAGAAGACTTGAGTCATCGAGATAGAACAGTTGTCTTCTTTGTTTGTTTTGCAACATCACGTCAGATGGGGCACATATAACAGTTGTTGAATGGCCTGAACGTGAAATTACCGTGTGGACAGCTTCTTTATAAGAAAGAAGACGACTTAATAAAGAAGAAGATTATGAAGTCGTCGTCCTCCTCGTCGAGTCAGTTACGTGGGGCGCATATGATAATTGCGTAAAGGCTTGAAAGTGGAATTCTGACGTGGACGCTGCTACGTATTATGAATGACAGGTTTAAAAATTCACGTAATGTAAATGAATAAGACATATAAACACAAGCAGTAATATGTGGCTCAATTAAATTTAAGAAAAGCGTATTAATATGATAATTTTTTTTAAGAAAATATCTTTTGCAAAAAAAATAAAGGAAGATATTGAAAATTAATGTAGAAGTAAAGAATATAGTTAAAATAAATTAATTTGGTTGCTTTTTAAAAATTTATTGTATTTATAGGCCCCACCTAGATAGGTTCTCGTAAATTCTTATGTTACGCAATAATCTAGGAAAAATAAATATAGAATTCTCATGTTATTTGGATTTACTTATCTCATGAACAAAATACCACTAATGTTATTAGGAATTTTATATTGCTTTAAACAATATACTAATTTCTATCAAAAATAATATATGGATTAAAAAATTCAATATTGATTATTTGATTAATATCATTTTAATTTTTTTTAGATATTTTTGGATATTTATCATTAAATATCGACTATGATATGTTTAAAAATTAATTTTCGTGAATTATATTCAAAAAAATTTTGGATTTCTAATTAATTTTTATGTATACTCATTATTTCGTAAAATATGTTTATTTTATGAATTTGTTTGAAAACTATTTTTTATTATTTGAACCTAGTCTGAACCCACCCTAATCTAGTCTGCTCTGAATGGCGTCAGAATTAAAGAAACAAAGTATACAGTACAAGTACATTTCCGAGTTGGAAAAAAGTTGCGTGTTGAGCGATACATCGACGTGCGATTGACGAGGCCTACTTGGAAAGACTCCAAGATGCGCCCAAGGTTTTAAAAACGGAATCAGGAACTGAAGCGTTTTGAAGTCCGGTCCTGGTGGAACCGGTACAACCGTTGTTCAAACCGTTTTGAGTCGTAACATAATTATAACATAATAATTATATTTAATTTATTTTAATTATTTTAAAATTAAATTAAATATATAAATTCTATGTAATATAAAAATTACACTTGACATGAAAAATACATTCAAGTACATCATATTAAAATTATCATGCAAATCAAGAAAAAAATAATAGTGCATTAACTTGAAATAGGTGCAATTCTTTCATCTTTTTTTGTTCCTATATGGTTGATCAAAATATCTGCAATGAAATTTCAAATATTAATGGAAGGATATAAGATATTTAGAAAAAAATTAATTGTACTTTACTTGAAGAAATTAATAAGAAAAAGTATTTAAAATTGTACTATAATCGAAAATGTTCAAATTGCTCATCATTGTTCAATTTTGAGCAAAGTTTAACTACGATTTAGGTCTAAAGTGAGTACAAAACACAATCGAATAGAAATATATTTGAGATATCTAATTAAAAGAAAAAAACTTCAAAGTTAATATCTTCAAAATATCCAAAAAGAAGCATCTCCATAATTGCATCTTCGTGAATTTTCTCAACTTTCTCTATTTTGTTCCTGATCTTCTAGGAATAGCATTGACCCTATTAATGAATATTACAATCAAATATTAGTCTTTGAAATAAATTGTTATGAAAGTAAAACAAAAAAACTAAATAATTAAAAAAGAAGTTTATAAAATATTACCAAAATCTTCAATGCCTGTTGTAGCAATTGTAGCTTGTGGTTGGTCCATTTGCATCCAAGTTTCAACATCTTCTTCAGTAAATAAATCTTCAGAGTCTTCAGACTTCATGGTCCAATTTTTCAAAATATCTATGTTATCTAAAGATATAGGATCAAAGCCAACCTTCCTTTTTTTCTTCCTACATAATGAGAATAGAAATTAAAGAGAACATATAAAAAATAAATTAATCACAAATCACATTGAATTTAATCATACCTCTCAAGCAAACGTAAATTATATTGAACATAAACAAGATCATTCAATCTTCTATGCTCCAATTTGTTCCTCTTTTTTGTGTGTATACGTTCAAATACAGACCAATTTCACTCACAACCAGATGAGCTACAAGTTTGGCTTACGACGTTAATAGCAACGGCTTGTAGTTTTGGAGCACTGCACCCATAAGACTCCCACCAAAGAGCCGCAATATTATATAGAAAAGTAATGTAGTTAAAATTTCAAAAAAAGAAATATTATAATCTAAATTTAGAATACCTAGATCGAAAGTATAACGTGCTGCTATAGCCGCTGGCCTCCCAAGGTCTCCTACAGCATCTCGATATAATTTTGCATCTTCACTGATACTAACTTGTGCTTCCATATTTTCACGATTTAGTCTCTCAATTACTTCAAGTACTCCATGTTGGTCCCGAGTTGATGGCAATTACCCAAGAGGGGAGGGGTGAATTGGGTATTTAAAAATTTTAAACTTAAATAGAAATTTTACCCCGGATTGATCTAGTCTCCTTTATGAAGAAATAAATGGAAAGCAGAATAGTACTAAGAGCAGAAATAAAAATCAACAAGCAAGTTTTTATAGTGGTTCGGACAACCTTCCCTACTTCACTATTCCAAGCTCACACCTCTTGTGACTTGGGTTTCACTATGTATTTCACAAATACAACTAGAGTCACTGCTCTCTTCTAGATTCCAGCTCTAGGGGGCAACAACAATTCATAGCACAAGTAGGTGACGAGTTCCACTCCAATCACACACTACTTTACTTACACTTGATCTTAGTTACCCAAACTAAATCAAGTTCAATACAACAAGAAATAACAAGAGAAAGTTTCTAAACGTTACTGGTATGTAGAAGCAGATTTGGCGCAGAGAAGAACTTATACAGCAATGTTAATGATTTAGCAAATAGCTCATGGTAGTTTGAAAATGGAGTTCTTCTTCTATATGATGGCTTGACCACTTAAATGCTCTTGAAAATGGGAGTTATGTACACTTAATGAATTATCAGCTACCCTCCTCCTTCCTATTGAATTTCTTTTATAAATGTTAAGGGAATCTGAACGTTTGAAGGTAGGTGGCACGCATTTAATGCTCCAACGTTCAAAAATTTTCGATCATTGCGACCCCAAGTCCCAAGTGAAGTCGACTTGGGATGCGACTTCGCCCAAGTCGCAGATGGAGTCGACTTCGGGTGGGACTTTGCCTGTTCGCAACTTCTTCAAATTCCAGTCTAGGTCGACTTGGTCCTCAACTTGACCCAAGTCGCAGGTGAAGTCGACTTCGGGTGCGACTTCACTTCCTCAGCTTGCTTGATGAATTTGAAATTCTTAGAGATGATTTTGTTCTCTTGATTTTCTTCATATTGATTGTTCTTCTATTTATTTATAATTTTTGGAGCTTAGTATAATCATCCTAGTTTGATGTCTTTTAGCTTTATGACTTGTAAACTCTGAATCCTTGAAATCTTTGAATACTTGAATCTTAGAGCACTTGATGATGTCCAAATATGTGTTCAGAATCCAACATGATGGATTCATGCAACCCTGCTTGCCTTGATCTTCATTTGAGTGTTTGAGTCGTCTTGGCCTTCACCTTCACTTGAATCTAACATTGAGCTGACTTGATCAGCAATTTCCGTATTGAAGTCGAAGTTGGAGTCGACTTGGCCCTGCGACTTCACCCAAGTTGCATGGGGAGTCGAATTGGGATGCGACTTCGACAACTTTCGTTCTTGATTTCAACTGTGGACAGAAATGACAAGTCAAAGTCGATGCTGGAGTCGACTTGGTCTGCGACTTCACCCAAGTCGCATGCGGAGTCGACTTCATTTGCGACTTCGGCAGCTTGACTCCCCGTTTTCAATTCTAGATGAAAGTAACGGGCTGAAGTCGCTACTGGAGTCGACTTGGGGATCGACTTAGCCTAAGTCGATGCCTAAGTCAACTTGGAAATCGACTTGACTTGTCATGCTTCATTTTCTTCATTTCTATATCCTTTAATCATTTTCACAAACATGTTAGTAACCAAAACTTACTCAAATTGATTTGTTAATTATCAAAATATAGACTTGGCATATTTTCCACATGTTTCCAATAATCTCCTCCTTTTTGATGATTGACAAAACGATTTAAGTGTATACCTTTCAATGTCCTTAAAACATACCATGTTGAAGTTTACCATACATATTGCACTTCCAACAGATCACAAGTTAAGAACATTTATACAATCATTAAAAAACAGGAACGAGACTACTCAAATCCTAATATCTTCTCCCCCTTTTGTCAATTAATCAAAAAATAAATATGGAGCGGGTGAATCCTTTGAGAATGGCAGTGTTGCTCCCCCTGAACCTGTACTCCCCCTCAGTGTGTGCTTTTCTAAGCTAATTCAATCATTCTCATATCATTTCTAATTTTATAAAATAGTTCTTTTGCTAGAGGTTTGGTAAAAATATATGCAATTTGATCTTTTATTTTTACATATTCTAAACATATGTCATGATTTTCTACATGTTCTCTAGTAAAATGATGTCTTAGGTCTATATGCTTGGTTTTAGAATGCAGTACTGGATTTTTAGTTAAACATATGGTAATAGTTTTATTACATCTAATAGGTATATCTTTATAGTTCATGTCATAATCCTTAAGTTATTGTTTCATCCAAAGTAATTAGGCACAATAGCTCCCGGCAGCAATATATTCGGCTTCCGCCGTAGATAGAGCAATACTAGTTTATTTTCTTGAAAACCATGAAACCAACGTGTTCCTAAAAAACTTACATGTTCCACTAATGCTTTTTCTATCTACCTTGGAACTGGCAAAATCCGCATCTGAGTAGTTGATTAGATCAAAATTAGAACCCTTTGGATACCATAATCCTATGTTGGTAGTATCTACTAAATATCTAAAAATTCTTTTTACAACTACCAAGTGTGATTTTTTTGGACATGATTGAAATCTAGACCACATATACACACTAAATAGTATATCGAGTCTAAAAGTAGTTAAATATAATAAAGAGTCTGTCATGCTTCTATATAATCTTAAATCAACTGGTTTGCCTTTCTCGTCTTTGTCAATTTTAATGGTGGAGCTCATAGGCGTGTTTGCCTCTTTGCTATTTTCCATGCCAAACTTCTTTAACATTTCTTTGATATACTTGGACTAGTTTATAAAGATCCCTTCATTTAGTTGCTTGATTTGTAGTTCAAGGAAGAAGTTTAGCTCCCCCATCATACTCATTTCAAATTCCTTCTGCATAAGCTTAGAAAATTCTTGACAAAGGATCTCATTAGTAGCATAAAAAATAATATCATCAACATAAATTTGAATAATCAAGATATCTTTTTTCTTGTATTTTATAAACAAAGTGGTGTCTACCTTTCCCTTTTGGAAGTCATGGTCAATCAAAAATTTGCTTAACCTGTCATACCAAGCCCTTGAGACTTGTTTTAATCCATATAATGCTTTGGTTAATTTGTATACAAATTTAGGTTGATCTTTTTCCTCAAATCTAGGTGGCTATTCAACGTATACTTCTTCATTTATATACCTATTCAGAAATGCAATTTTAACATCCATTTGAACCAATTTAAAGTTCATGTGAGATGCAAAAGTTATTAAGATACGAATGAATTCTAATCTAGCAACCGGAGCATACGATTCCTCAAAGTTTGTTCCTTCTTCTTATGATTATCCTTTTGCCACAAGTTTAGCTTTGTTTCTCACTACAAGTCTACTTTCATCTAATTCGTTCCTAAAGACCCATTTTGTACCAATGACAATACAGTCTTTTGGTCTTGGAACAAGGTGCCAAACTTGGTTTCTTTCAAATTGTTTTAGCTCTTCTTGTATTGCAATGATCCAACTTTCATAATCAAGAGCTTGATCAATAGTGGATGGTTCAATTTTGGATACAAAGGCGCATTGTCCACAAATATTTTGTTTTGACCTTCTAGTCTGTACACCTTAATAGATATTCCCTATAACTTGCTCAATTGGATGGACATTTTTGAACTTTAAATCAGTTGGAGGTTTATAGGAATTATTACCTTCACTTATCCTTTCCTCCATGGATTCTTCGTGCTTCTCCACATGCAATTTTTCAAGATTACTTGTGACATCATTTACATCACTTAAATCATCTCTTCTTTTGGAACATGGATTAAATTCATCAAAATCAACATGTATTGACTCTTCTACAACTTTGTTCCGTTTATTGAAGACTCTATATGCTTTGCTATTTGATGAGTAATCAAGAAATATTACCTCATCACTCTTCGCATCTAATTTTCCCAAGTTGGTTTTTCCATTATTCAAAACATAACATGTGTAACCAAAGGTATGAAAATAGGAAATATTTGGTTTTCTACCTTTCCATTCTATATGCTTTGCTATTTGATGAGTAATCAAGAAATATTACCTCATCACTCTTCGCATCTAATTTTCCCAAGTTGGTTTTTCCATTATTCAAAACATAACATGTGTAACCAAAGGTATGAAAATAGGAAATATTTGGTTTTCTACCTTTCCATAGTTCATATGGGATTTTTTTCAAGATTGTTCTAATGGTAACTCGATTCAACACATGAAAAGCTGTATTTACAGCTTCACTCCAAAATTTCTTGGATAATTTACTCTTATTTAGCATTGTTCTAGCCATCACTTGTATGGTTCTATTTTTCCTTTCAACTACTTCATTTTGTTGTGGAGTTCTTGGTGCAAAAAATGTATGGTGGATTCCTTTTTCATTGCATAATTCTATGAATTGTTTATTTTCAAACTCACCACCATGATCACTTCTAATGGTCATAATAGTACTCTGTTTTTCATTTTGCATCAAGTTTACAAAAGTTGCAAACGTAAAGAAAGCTTCATCTTTGCTAGCTAAAAGAATTATCCATGTGAATCTTAAAAATCATCAACTATTACAAACACATATTTCTTTTCACCAATGGTTAAAATATTGGATGACCCATATAGATTCATGTGTAGCAATTCAAGTGGCCTAGTGATGGAAATCTCATTTTTGGTAGAGAAAGACATTTTAGGTTGTTTTGACAATTGACATGCCTTGCAAATTTTATCTTTGTCATATTTCAACTTTGACAATACTTCTACGAAATTCTTCTTCCATAGGGTCTTTATGTTTATCATGTTTATGTGCCCAAGCCTCTTATGCCAAACCCATGGATCATTGTTAATGGCCATTAGACATTGACCATTTAGTTCATCAATTGAAACCAAATATATATTTCCATGTCTTTTACCGCTAAACACGATATGTTCTCCATCAAATATATTACATATAGATGATTCAAACGCAACCTTGTATCCTTTGTCACATAATTGGCTAATGCTCATTAAATTATGCTTGAGTCTTTCAACAAATAACACATCCTCCATGTAAGCATTTGAAGTACTATAAATATTTTCTTTACCTTTAATTTTACATTTCTCATTGTTTCCAAAGGCAATAGTTCCATCATTGCAAGGCTTGAGTTTATGAAATAAACTTTTTTCTCCGGTCATATGCCTTGAGCAACCACTATCCATGAACTAAACGTTGCTTGCCTTTGCCTTGAAACATATTTGAAAAATAAACAAATAAATCTTATCTCTTTGGTATCCATTTTATGGGTCCATTTGGGTTAGTAAACTGATTCAATCTTTGTTGTTCTATTTTTGAAAGCCTAAATTTTATATTTCTTGAAATCCAAACTAATTTTGCACCATGGTCATACAGTTTCTTAAAGTTGTATTTATAGATTTTGTGACCCATCTTATTGCAAAAAATGCAAGCATTAGTAATCTAGAAGTAGGCCTCCAAGTATGTAGCGGTTCAAAAGTTGGCCTTCTAGTCCAAATAATGTTTTTCCCTTTGGGTTTGTAAATAGGTACAGTTTTAGCTTGATTTTTTCCAAGTGTTACACACTTAATTTGCTACTTTCTCCTTGCTCAAATGTGGAGTATCCAAGACCTCTTTTATTATTTTGAGAGGTCATGTTCAGAAACATTTTCACATTTTCTCCTGGATTAGAGAATTTAGCTAATGATTCATTTAAGGATTCATTATCCTTTTTCAATTTTTTCACTTCTTTCAATAATAGTTCATTTTCTTCTTTCAATTTTGTTGTATTTTCAGCTAGTTTTCCATTTACGGCAATGATGGAATTGCATTGTTGTCTCTTTAAAGATAACTTATTTCCTAATTTTTTAATTTCCTCATATAATGAATCATATGCATGTTGTAATTCTTCTAATTCAGCACATTTGAGACATTCTTGAATAGAAGAGTGAGTAGATTGAGAGTAGCAAAATTTAGAAGTTACTTCTTCATTACTTGTGCATTTTGTTGAGGTAGTTTGTTCTTCCAAAACTTACGTTGTGTTCAAAGTTTCTTCATGTTCAATCCAAGTCATGCAACATATTCTTGCATAATTTGCTGCTTCAAAATCATCGGTTGAGGAGCTATTTGTTGATGAGATTTCTTCATTCTCGTACATCCCTCTTCCCTTCGGCCTTTGGAATTTTTGGCTTTCATATCTTTCCTTCCTTTCTTGATGATCCTTTGATCTTTCTTCCGATGTAGGACATTGAACTTGCATATGTCCCATACCGTCACATCTATAACACTTTCTAACATCCTTCTTATTCTCTTTTGTAGTCTCTCTTTGAAATCTTTAAAGTTCTTTTCTCTCCTTACGAACTTTCAAAATTTTCGAATTAACAATACAATGTCTTCATCGTTGTTATGGGATGAGGAGGTGGACTCATCCAAGTTATGTGTGACTTTAAGTGTAATTGCTTTCTTGGGGATCGACTTGGCCTAAGTCAATGCCCGAGTCAACTTGGAAATCGACTTGACTTGTCATGCTTCATTTTCTTCATTACTATATCCTTTAATTATTTTCACAAACATGTTAGTAACTAAAACCTACTCAAATTGATTTGTTAATCATCAAAACATAGACTTGGCTTATTTTTTACATGTTTCCAATACTCCAGACCATGTATGAAACTTAGTCTCCCGATCAGCATGATAGAAAAATATTGGATTGAAATAAAAGCCTGCTAGATGAAGAGGACGGCAAAGTTGATTTTCCCAACGATTATCAATGATGTTAAGCACTTGACTACAATCCATATTGATTTTTTTTGGAAGTTTTCTCTATTGCTTTCTTTGCCCTTCACATGCTTTCGAAAATATATTCCATTGAAGGTCTTTCATCACTATCAACTAATCATAGTACATGAACAAGTGGCTCAAATCTGATACAATAATCTCACATCGTTCCCAAAATGCAGAACAAAGTATTAGATTGGTTATTGTCTTCATCTTTTGATTATAACGCCACTTTCTATCATCCCATTTCTTACTAACAACCATGGCTCTTAATTTATCTTTGCATGTCAAGAGACTTTGAATTGCCAAAAAGTGAGTTGCAAACCGCGTCATTGCGTGCTGAATTAACTCCTTTTCATCTGTGGATTTTCTCATCAATGCAACTTCAAAACTTTTGTTGTATATAAAAGTAGAAATGGAACGAGCATCATCAATCGCCATACTTACAACATCAATTTTTGCAATATCTTCCAACATTAAATCCAAGCAATATACTGCACATGGTGCCCAAACAATATGTGAATACATGTATTTCAACATTTCTCCAGCCAACTTATAATTTGATGCATTATTAGTTACCAATTGAACAACATTCTCTGAACCCACTTCTTCTATAACTTTTTTAAACAGATCATAAAGCATTTTTGCAGTTTTTATTTCTGTAGATGCATCAACAGATTTAAGAAGAATTGTACCTTTAAACAATAAACAAGAAAATTAATTAAAGTTCTTTTCTTCTAATCTGTCCAACCCTCAGCCATAATGGTGCATCCATATTTTTTCCATTTTTCTTTGTAGGAATTAACAACCTGTTGAATTTCCTGATAATTTTTTTCAAAATAAAACCACACATATCATGATATGTAGGAACTCTAAATCCACGACCAATGGTAATAATGTTGTCTACCATCTCTTGAAAATGTAGAGAATTCACTGTATTGAAAGGGATGCAAGAATGAAAAAACTATCGACCAATAGAAGCATGAGCTCGATCAATGCATCTTTTCCAACCATAGCGCATTTTATAGAAGGTTGAACTCCTTCTTTAGCTTGCACTGGAAAGAACTTTGAAATTCCTTTTAACTTCTTTGTTGCATTTTGATTAACTTCTCTTACTTCCTCGACTTCTTCATCAATGGCATATAATGATACAAATGAACTCTCTTCTGTAGCATTGAAAGGTTGCTTATGAGTTTTTTGAGAAGTAATGCCATTTAAATCAATTTTTATCTGTTGTTGTATATGGTATAACACCTCTTTGCAAACTGCTACATCACCTTTTACTTTCGCTAAGTATTTTTCATACTGTGAATTCCTCCCCCACTAAATAGTCTCCCACAATATAAACATTTATACTTTCCTTTTCCAACCTCTGTTATGTGATTCCAACCTATATCATTTCTACCTCTTAATGCATGAGATTCCACAGCAACTGATGCAGAACTACTATTCATATTTGGGATACTCGCTGGCTTAGTAGGTGAGGGATTTGATTGGGATTCTGACATTTTTTTTAAACCTACAAGTCAAATTATAAACAACATTTTATCATGCATGAACATCTTATATTCAAATATTTAAATAATAATCCATCTAAAATATTGCGTGATATTTAAAAAATTAAATAAATAAAACTAAAATCACAATAACGTATACACATAACACATTTGGTCCTTTCTAAATTTATCTAAGCCATATGAAGTTTGGGCCACAATGCAAAATTTTTTTATATCATATCCACATAATAAAACATATAAAGATGCGGGTGCAGCGCATGCTTATGGATTCTGGTTCAAGTGTAGGCTTTTTTATTACATCTGGCCAAAATGAAATTATATAAAAAATGCAAAGCTTCAACTTTCAATTCAAATCACGCACATTACCAGCATTTAAGTAAAATCCACGCACATGGCGAACTGGTACCTCAGATTTGAATGGGTTTGAGTTTTTCCCCCCTGAAATGGATGATGTTGCCAACGCCGTCTTTTTGTACTGTCAAATCTGGCGATGAGGATGATGCAGAGCCGGTGGAGGACAAGAGGAGGCGTAATTGGTAGAAGAGGCAAAGTCGATGTAGACGGTTCGGACAAGAGGACAGAACCAGACAGGAGGAGGTGATGAGGAGACGATTCTCGCCGGTGGAAAATATGGGGAAAGGGGCTGCCGATGATGGGTTCTAGAAAACCTACGGTCTGTGAGAGGGGCCAAGAGAACGGGAATCGACGGGAGGGCGGGACGGGAGAGATGGGTTTGCGCCACTGGAGAGAGGAACCTTGCCGGACGTCGATTCTCGCCGGCTGAACGATGGGGAAAGGCCGTCGGCGATAGGTTCTCGAAACCCTAATGTGGAAGAGATGACAGAGACAAGTAAGCAGGAAAAGCTAGGAACAGGGGCGAGCGAGCGGGAAAGGATGGTTTGTGGGGCCTGCTGGCCCCCGCATGATAGCTTTTATTATTATTTTTTTTTAAAACCTGTGAACCGAACCGCGGTTCAACTTGTTTTCACAGTTTGACTGCCTGGTTCAAACAATTCGCGTGGTTTTCTTAAAAACCCAAGAACCGGCGCCAAACCGAACTGCTAAGCTAGCGGTTCGCAGTTCGATCGGTCGAACTAGCCGGCCCGGTCTGGTTTTCAAAACACTGGATGCGCCAACGCAATTTCCCTTTGTCTTCCTGGGCTAGGGGCAATTAGGAAAGGCTCGATCCTCAAGGTTTGCTTGGTGAAGTCGGTCATCTTATTAGCTAATGCCAAAGTTGGGTTAGTTTTCTATCAACTATCCGCCAAGCCACACTTTGTAGATCAAGAAAGGATGCAACTTCTGCTTATTAAACTCGAACTCGTATCAACTTCTTACGCAGCTACCTTCATGCATGTAAAAAAAGGATAATTTGTAAAATATGTCTACATGATTCTAGAAATTGCACGTGACCTCTATATAGTTCGACTGTAATTGCAAATATATCTATACTGCTATGGCACCATCATGCCTTCAGTATAATACTATTACAATGTAGGTATATTTATAATTAAGATCGAATTATGTCGAGGTTATTTGCTATTTTTAAAACTAAGTGAGATATTTGCAACTATAGTCAATCGTATGAGTGTATTTGCAAATTATCTAAGAAAATTTCTACTAGTTGGGAGTATATAAAATTCAAAATGAAAAGAAATTTGCACTTCTTATTACATAACTTTGGATATAATTTGATATTTTAACCAGTTAAGTACTTTATTTTTCAATTAATTTTCTATATCTTTCCATACAACTATGGGTATTCCTGTGTATTACTTCTATTCATGTCACTTTCTTACTTTTTCAATTTATTTACATTTTAACTTTTATATCTTTCATAATAGACATTGAAGTGCATCTAATAAAAAGCGGCATGATTATTTTAGATCAGTCCAAAAAAATAGTTTTTGGTTTTTAAAATTTTTTTTATAAAATATTAATGTGGAGCTGCACATCTAGTTGCAAGTCGTACATTATACATAGCATTTTTTTGTTTATGATATATGTATATTACATCTCAATTCACCTCACAATTAAGCCCTGAAACAATTCTTATAAGCTTCAATAGGGAGACCACAAACTCTTAAGTATTACTAAGGAAGATTACATGCTCTTACATATCAATAAAGAAGATCACATGCTCCCAAATATTAAAAGGAAGACAAAGTTATCATGCCTAGTTTCAATCCCGAGTCTTTGCTTAAGAGGGATGCCTCTTTATTACCTGTTCTAGTCGCAAATGGAGATTATATATAATATCTTAGATGGGATGAAATGTCATATTTTTTAGAAATATTTTTTCTTTCTCAAGAATAAAAATTTACTTTTTATTTAAAAATATTTGTCATATTAAATATTTTTTAAGTCTATCTTATTTTAAAAATTTTCATGATAAAATTGTTATATTTTATTAGAAAATTATGTTTCTATTTATTTTTTCATATATAATATTTTATTATTTTATTTTTTGAGTTTTATTTTTCTTTTTTACCATTAAGTGTCTTAACGAAAGAGATATTATTTTCAATAAATATTATTTTATTTTAAAAATTAAAAAATTAATATTTACTAAGGAGAAATATTCCACATCAAAAGAATTCCCGTTAAATACCCATGAATTTTACCTCTAATTTTACTTATACATACAAAATTTCAAAAATACCTCTCGTATTCACAAATTTTCATCCTAATTCTACATATACCATTTCGTTAGGGATCTGTTAAAGGGACTATTAATCTTCTATGAAATGACAAATATGCTCTTTCCTAATTATAATGTTATACCTAAAAATTCATAGTACAATGAATTTTTAGTAATTCTATAACTATAAAGTATTACATATTATTTTAACATGAATCTTTAACTTTAAGCAAAGTAATTTTAAAATATATTAAGATTTAGGCATATTCGTCATTTTATAAGAAGTTAAGGACTCATTTAATGGATCCTTAATAGCATGAATATATATGGAATTAAAGATAAAATTCATAGGTATAAGTGGAATTTGCCATAAATTTTTACGGATAAAATGATCCCATGGCTGCTCAAGCGTTTGAAGCTGAACTTGGTTTTGCTGTCCTGGACGGATCCGTCACCTCCTATTATGGGGTTATTATGGTCATTTTCGTTGATATTTTAAGAGTGTGCGAATGAAACTTCAACCAAAGCGATGCGCATTCAATTTCAATTAAACAATACAGGTATGTATGAAATTTTTTGAAAACAAGTGATATACATGCATTTTTTACTAAACTGTACAGGTATGGGAGTCAAAAACCCGCATTCCAAATATACAACAACACTTCTTTCATTCACATCCTCATCCAATCCAAGGGGTGAATTGAAATTACACATTTCACAACCATTACAAATGTTAACAAATATACTACTTCAATTGGGCAGTTTTGTAATGTTAAAGCCTTTGATAATCGTACAAGACATATCCAATGATTGTATTAAATACTTTAGATTATGAACACTGATCGCTTGCGGTTGGCCGTGGGACTATTTTTTTAGTTCTATTTTTGATTTTTTAATAAACATTTAAAGTTAGTTGTATTTAATCTAGGAATCAAAATTTAACATTTTTGGATATTATTATATATTTTTAGATTTTTAAATATAGTGGCATTTTTGCAATCTATGAAAATTTTAATTAATAATTAAA
>JAXCLR010000063.1:2355771-2370075 GCA_035584095.1 Annona squamosa | reverse complement strand
AAATATAATACCCTATCAACATCTTTAGCTTTTCACTAATGCACAATCATAAAGGATTTTTATAAAACAAATACAGTGCAAATTCATAAATGCTCCTCGTTGGCGGACGATAATTTCCATATTCTATGTGGCAATTCAGTGTCTTTTAATTGTCATCTTTCAGCCCAGTCAAAGTTTCTACTTCCACCAAATAAGTCCATGGATAGACCAATACACGTGCATATATTTACACCCACAAACACTTAATAAAACCGGTTGTACAGAATAATTTGGTAAATGAAATTACTGTTGTCTATTTCCCAAATAATTTGATAAATGAAATTACTATTGGCTATCTTCGGTACAAAAATATTTTAAGTTAGCAAAGAATTTCATTCATTGCTTAAAGAAACGAATGTTTGATTGTGTTTTCATGGTATCCTTGAGCTAAAATTTAATACCTTCACGTTCGCAGTTGAAATTTTTAATTTTTAAAGTCTATATACTGTCATCAAAGCTGATTTTTGTATGTAACTAGTCAACATTTTGATGGATTCAATGTTTTTGTTGTACATATCTAGCCTATATTGTTCTAAAGGCATGTTGTTCTGTTACTTGTAAGATTGACTAAAGATAGACTGGCATTTAAATGCTAAACAATTAGATGGTTTGGCCCAACTTATTTTTTTTGTTAAATACAAATTCCATCAGGATTTTATTTTGTTTACAGTATTCCATTCCACTGGAGATCAAGTATTTCTAAAGCAATGGTATACCTTTCAATGGGGCTTTGCTAAGAAGCACAGAATCTGGTGTGATCATTTCCTGCTGTTTAAATTCATTTTTAACTTGCAGAGTTAGTTTTTCCAATCCCTTTTCCTCAACAGCGTTGAAGAATAGCCCTTTCTTCTTAATGTCAGATATTACTTCTCTCCAAACAAACTTGGTGCAATGTTGATGCATGACCCAGAATCCAAAGGCAATACCTACAGTGAAAACAAGTAAGCTATTAGAACTAACACATCAATTAAGCTATTAGAAATAACACCAATTATTCAATTTAACTTCCAAAGACTGTATTCGGCTCACATGGAGATACGTTGAGATGAGATTAATAAGTGTAGATTGAGAAAGTACCTGGCCCTAGTTAATGCCACATTTGTCCTATTTAAATTGGAGAGTAACCCGACTTTTCCCTTGTAATTACATCTTCCAATCGAAATTGTGATTACATCTATCTTACTTCCTTGAAACTCGTAGAAGCATTTCACATCGAGGTCAAATCCATTCAACTCCTTATACTCATTAATAGCATTGGCTTGAGCAGTGTAAGGAGTCACGATTCCTATACTAAGGCTTTCTTCTTTACCACCCCAGACTACAAAAAACTAAGAAAATATAAGAAGAACATAAAAGAAAATACGAAATTATTAATTTAGATTTTGGTGTGTATCTCACTATTGAAAAATTGTTAAAGAAAATATCAATATAGCATATTCTAAAATATCATAACAATTGTCAAATGAATGAAATACTGCACATACTATAACAATCATTACCATATAAATAACTTTCCTATATAGTTGCCATCAACTAATAATATCTTTATCCTCCTAGTATGAAACCACCTTACAACAATTGCAGTGGTGGTTTAACAATCCTCCCGAGTTAGGAAGTGGAGGTTTTATAATTCCTTCTAGTGTGGAAGTTTCATACAAATTTTGGACCGGTCTGCAACACTTTTTTTTTTTTTTTACTTTTTTCCAAAAAAATTTTTAGAAGATAATTGTTCAAGTTATTTTTAACCTATAAACTAAGTTTTATTAATTTTGGAGATGTATATACATTTATTTTGTATTTTTAAATATAGGAGTATGTCAGTCATTTTAAATTATCAAAATATGACTAAAATACCCTTATATTTAAAAATCAAAAATAATATATATACATCTTTAAAATTGGTAAAAATTAATTTATAGATTAAGTATAACTAGATTAACAATCTTGTTAAAAAAATTTTGGAAAAAAATAAACAAAAGTGTTTTTAGACCGATCTAAAATTAGGTCATTTCATACCAATTTGAAATGATCATTTTGCTGCATCATTGTAGTTTTGATTTACAAATTGACTTTTGAGATGTGAAGTGTATCCAAGTCGAGCCAATTATGCTCATTAAAAAAAAATCAAAGCAAAGTAAGTCATGCATCCTCGTCTCTGAATACCTTAAATGAGATTAGCATGGGATGATCAAGATATAGGATGGAAAGAGTAGTAATGCATATTCAAAATGAGGACAAAGTGTATGATACTCAGGAAAATTTATATTAAAAGTAAAAATAAATTATTATTTTTAAAAATTGTAAATTCTTTCTCATCTCTATCCTATCCAACATATTATATGTAATTTACCAACTCACGACTGTCGGTGCTGTTCTAATGGCGCGCAGCTTACTTACGTAGGTGTTATATGGCACTAGCACTACATCAATTAATTATATGTGCATGACAAAAAAAATCACTTTTAATACATGATTAGCACGCTACCTTAAATTCAGGAGGTCCAGGCTTTGAACCCCATCTTAATGAGTTTGTCTCCCATTTTTTTTGAGCAATATCTCTATAGCTATTTGGTATCTTATTAGATTTATACTTGGTAACTATGATTGAGATATGTATTTGAGTTGATTTTTAAATATAAGAATAAAAAAGATTATTTAGCCGCTATATTTAGTAATAAAATTTAAATTCATGAAAGTTAAAATTTTCTTGAGTTTAATACACTTAGAGGTTTTAATTTAGGATTTTATAAAGATCGATTTTAATAGAAAATAAAAATTTTAAAAAGATTTATCTGTTTGGATATTTTGCTTGTTATTTTGATGGCATTTTAACATGTAAATAATCCTAAGTATTTTTATGTTCTTTAAATTTTAAATTTTATTTATTTTAAGTATGTTTTATATTTTCCAATTATATTTAGGTACTAGATCAATTATCGATGTAGATGAGCATAAAAGTGGCTGGTTTTGTGATAAAATCATTTAATGGGCAGAAGAGTTTTCGGCTATGGCAGCAATGTTTGAGGAATATTTCGACTTGAGAATGGACATTGAGAGAGTTGAAGCAAGAATTTGAAAAGTCAAACATTTTTTCATGTTGTCAGCACTTTTTAAAAACTTTTGAAAGTGTTTGACCTTATCTAAAAGTGTTACAAGTCGATGAAAATAGCTTAATTTTAATAAAAGTTAGCATGGTTGAGAGAAGTTGATAGTTGATGCTTCCATCAAAAATACCATCGATGGAATTTTGCAACACATGTACACTTGGCTAAATGAGCCTTGAAATCTACGGAAAGAATAATAGTAATAGATCATCAAGTAGTAAAAGCGTCGAATACAAATATTAGATGCTAGAAATGTGACAAGAAGAATCATATAAGGAGAGTCTACGATAAGTAGATAGAAAGTCAAAGGATAAAAAAGAAAAAAGAAAAGAAAAGGAGAAAGGAAAGGCATAAGGTAACCGAAGACAAAATATCTTATTTTGGATAGTGAAAAATCCGATGCATACTTTTTTTCTTACATCGGGGCTCTTTCTTGTTCGTATGTCTTAGGTGCATGCTGATTTGGGTTCAAATCTTAATGGGAGTTTTCTCTTGTTTGAGAAGTTTTAATCTCCTTTCTTGATGACATAAGTTGGTCGTAAAAAAATAATAAGGATATTTGGACTTGATATTTGAGAAAAAAATGAAATGAGATAATGTAAGATAAATTCTAGATGGAACAAATTTTTTTTTTTAAAGCTTGTTGGTAATTTCGTTGTTTTTGAAAACCTTGGACAGATCGGTTGAACCGGTCTGATCTAAACCTCATCTCCCGGTCCGGTCAGCATGTTTTTAATGTTTTACACAAAAAAAAAAAAAAAAAGGAACATTGAGAAACCGGTTGGACCGCTCATTATACCCTAAAAATGGGTTTAGCCCCAGTCCGGTCCACTAGACAATTCCGAAAGGACCGAATTTGAACAGCCCATTTTCTACTCTCGTCGCTTGAGCTACTTTACAAGCTGCTAATTACACAAAAAAATTTACAGGCAGCTATTTTTATGTTCACATGCTTATTATTTAGCCTATTTGTTGACACCCCTCCCTTAAGCACAAAAATAGATAAATAAGAATGAAATCCAAGCCCAACAACAACCCAAAAGAGAACAAACCCAAAGAGATTGCAAATGGGCTCTAAAAAAAACTAAAATCCCGTTTGTAGCAAATCCAAAATAAAAGACATCAAGCCAAGCCCACCACTAAGCGGGCCCATCCGTCTCAGCCCATATAAGCAAAGCTCCACCAAACCTCAAAAGCAGGCTCTTCAACAACAAGTCCATCAGGCTTCATAACGGCCCACTAGGAGCAACGAGCTCTACAATGTAGCCCACCAAACCTCAAAAGCAGGCCCTTCTCACAACAGACCGTCAGGCCTCCACAACGGCCCATATGGAGCAATGGGCTCCAACCAGATCCAGCTCATCAAATCCGGCCCACAGAAGGAAAGCTCCAACAAGCCACCAACTGGGTTCTACAATGCAACCCACCAGATCCAGCTCACTAGATACAACAGGCCTCAACAATGGCCCACTTGGAGCAATGGGCTCCAATCAGATCCAAGTCCATCTACCGCGGGCTCCCATCCATGACCCAAAGCCTACAAGTCCTACTCCACCATTTATAAAAGGGGAGCTAAAGTCTCACTTCCAACACACATGAGGAGGCATCCCCAAGGGGGAGGACGGGAGTTTGCACCCAAACCCTGACACCCCGGCTTCTCCTCTCCTCTCCAGCTCTCTCTCTCTCTCTCTCTCTCTCTCTCTCTCTCTCTCTCTCTCTCTCTCTCCCTATTCTTTAGATTTTTTATTTTCCCCTTTTTATGCCGATGTAAACGACTTCGAGTTAACGGATTTCTACCATATCCATTTTAATTTGAAGATCGGGATCCCATATCTGCAAGACCGGTGCACTTATTCATTGAAAACAGGGACTGATCTCCCTTTTAAGATCAGTGACAACTCCATTTTCTTTATTTTGGGTAAATACTAACACGTTTGCTTGAGTTAACGCTCTGACAATGCGGGCGCACGCAGGTCCACAGATTCTAGCATAACACACTGTCGTTATGCTGCCGAATTCATGACTTGACCCCTATATAAAAAGCTTCGTCTTAGCCATTATGCCGCCGAATCCACGGGAGGACACTCACATGCCAAGCTATCTAAAGATTGTCTATCCTAACATGTTTTGCTCCATGAAAATGTAGGAAAACTGAGCCTATGCCACCATTTCAGAAACATTGAAGAACCGGCTCAAACCCATCCAACACGATCCAGATTTCTAAGGCGAGGAAAACCATCCGAGCCCATTATAGTGCTCGCAGCGGGTTCTACAGCTTGACGACTCCATTAGGGACGGTTATGCAAGTTTGTATTGAGCATAAAGGGGATAGAAATCTGAAGATTGGAGCTTCTTCCTCGCTAAACAGCGAATTCCAAAAGCCTTTCTGTCTTTCGGCAGCGGATTTCTGGCGTTGCTGAAACAAACATGCAGAAACCTGACAAGTTTTCAGGTCCTGAGGCGTTTAGCTCATGAACTGCAGAGAGCTCGTAAAGGGGGTAAACCATTGCATATTAACTCATAACTATCCAGGCACATAAAATGAACCTAAAGGAAGGACCTCCAGCAAATAAAAAATCAATTAACACTAAGAAAATTTTGGGTATAAAAATCACGCCTTTTCTGCAACTTGGGAAGTTTTTTGGTCACTTTCTTCCAGAAACGCCTCAAGTGAGCTGTCACTTTTCCAGAAACGATTCAAGCGAACTAGTCATTTTCTAGAAATGTTTCAAGCGGACTAGTCAATTTTCCTAGAAATGCTCCAGGCGGATAGAACCCATGAATCCCAAATATTTTCACGCGTAAAACCTAAAACATACATAGTCTGCACAGACATAGAGAGGACCCCAATTTACAACATCCATCCAAAGGCTAGTCTTCTCATTATTTATTTACGCTTACTAACCATTTTTTTAGGGTTGTTCAAGTTTTTCCACTATAGCTTGAAAACAAAGCAAGTCAGCTACAGACATGACAAGTGTTGAAAAAGCACTGAAAAGATGCATCAAAAGTTGGAGGGGTTAAAAAGGCGTTGACAAGACCACTGACATGACATAAAGGTGCGGAATAGGGCCTGAAAAGTTTCCTGGTTCAGAAAGTCAACCGCTGACGTGACAAGTACGGAAAAGGCACTGACAAGACCACTGACGTGACATAAAGGTGCTGATAGGGCCTGAAAAATTTCTTGGTCCAGCAAGTCAACTACTGACAAGTACAGAAAAGGCATTATAAAGTTGCTTCAAAAGCTGGAAGGTCAAAAGACGCTGACAAGACCACTGACGTGATATAAAGGTGCTGACAGGACCTGAAAAGTTTCCTAGTCCAGTGATGTACAGAAGCATTCCAGTGACGCAGCAGCAACCTAGCGACGGATTTTCAAGCTCGAAGATGATTAATCAACCATTCTACCCTTGGTTTTGAAATAGGGGGCATCATATCATATTTTCCGTAATTTTGCTTTGATTTCTTACTTAAAAAACAAAAGCAAAAGAAAGTGAAAAAAAGCAAAACAAGAAAAGTGAAAAAAATATATCTCAAAGTTCTAGTTGCCTTCAAGCCAAAGCTCCACACATGGAGTCGACAAATTATCTTCCAAAGAAAAATACTGCATTCTCATTTGAAAAATGGGATCAAATGATGCAATGAATGCAACGGATGGAGGACATGCTCTACAAATGCTAGAGCAACGTCAATCAATGGCAAAGCAACAACATCAAGCGTAATCCTCTTCATCACAACATCAGCAAACAACGAGTTTGAGCTCACAATCCATTCCAGCTCAAAGATCACACAGTCTAACGAATGTGCAAGGACAAATAGAAGAGGTCAAGATACAGTATCAAAGCCAGCTCCAAGAGCTACAAAGAAAAATTGAGCGACAGCAAGGGGAGAACCTTTATTTGGTAAAAATTGAAGACTTATGCCCATTTCCAAATACACAACTACCTGAAATTTTCAAAATGCCAACCCTCCCTATCTATGAAGGAAACTCATGTCCACATGCCCATATCAAGGCCTTTTGCAATATTTTATACCCTATGGTAAAAAAAAGAGGAAATTTTGGTCATGCTATTCCAACATAGCTTGAGAGGAGATGCCCTTGAATGGTATACATCGCTCGACTGCAAACAGATCAAAAAATGGGAGCATCTATCTCTCACTTTCATGGATCGATTTTCTTACTTGCTGAATGCTGCACCCAAGAGGGCTGACTTAGAGGCCTTAAGGCAAATGGATAGCGAAACCTTCTCAGAATATGTGGCTAGATGGCAAGCATTGGCAGCGAAAATGAAGTCCTTTGCCTTTAAACGAGCAGATCTCCCTCATCATCAATTCGGCTCACCCCAACATCTCAGGCTTCTTCATCTTACATCATTTTGCCAGCTTTACACAACTATCACAAGTATTTTATAGTCTTCTAAACATGCATTTTCAATTTTGTAAAATTTCAAATAATTTGCACATCAATATGCTAAAGCCTAAAGGAAATGAAAATTCAAAATCACTATACTGATTTGGAGAAAGATAATTCTTGTATTTTTCTCATTTAAATAAATATATCAAACTATAGATTTTTAAAACTATTTATCATTGAAATTTTCAAATTTCGACAAAAGAATTGTTCTATTTAACATTTTGATTATTCTTAAAAAATATTTTTATATGTTAAAAATATTTTCTTCCGTTTTTCTTTTATAATAATCAAGATTATTTGATTATTACTTAGAAATACTAATGAATGACTAATTAAACGTCTAAAAATTTTGAGCTAGGGAAGATTTGAACTTGGCATAACATTTTGAAGCCATCGGTTCCTACCAGCAAGGAAATGTCTAATATTTGAAAGATAGGGGAACTAAATACTATATAACTTAAACATTTTATTTATACCAAAATTCCACTCCACACACTGTTGATTTGTTTCTTATTTCTTCTTTAAAGTATACTTATAATATAAACACCCTTTGAATTTGTAGAGATGTTGAACACATACCTGTAATTTTTTTGTATTTTACCGTTTAGACCACTTTCTTATTATTCATTAAGCACTCCCAAGTTTTTGAAAATTACAATTTCACACCCGATATATTGTAAAATATCAAAACTGCCCTATTTGGCTCCAAAACCTTCCCAAATTAATAAAATGACATACTTGAATATATTTTATATATTAATAGCATAATTCAAATATTTGAAACATGTATTACCATACAAAATTTTCAAAAAAGTATTTATTATCTATACATATTTGCAAATATAAATTTTCTTCCAAATTTAAAATAGGGGGTTTACATTAAATTTATATTTTTAGCGAATTATCTATTTTCAGTGTGATTTTGTATTTCTCAATTATTTTGTCATGTTATTATTTTTATATATGCGAGTGCTTTTATTAATCCAAATTTTTCTTAAAATTTTCATCTCACCATATTAGAAATGCTATATGTTTAACTATAATCATTCATAAATTTTCATAATGTATATATTAGTGTTGAAGCATAGGAGCATAATGAACTAATAATTAATTTACCTTATTTATTTTATTGAAATATATTTAAGTTAAAAACGTCATAAACATATTAGATGCTTTCTTGGAGGAGTTCGTAATGGAATCCAAGTGTTAAAACTTTTATTAGGGAAATGATCATTTATGATCCATCTAAAATGGCCTCGGTTCAAAATATCTTATTTGTTATTTTTATAAAACTCTTAATTTAGGTGCATTTAATTTATCAACAAAGTTTGGCCAATTTTAGAAATGTATATGTATTTTTTAAAAATATAAGGGTATTTAGTCATGTTTTAACAATTTAAAATAACTATTCCCATTTTTAAAAATTTAAAATAAATATATAAATATCTAAACATGGTAAAACTTAGTTTATAGATTAAATATATTTAAATTAACATTTTTTTTAAAAACTTTTAGACCTCTATGAATTGGCCAATGTAAAGGTATGTAATAAGAAGTGAAATTTTCTTTCTATTTTCACTTTTATATACCCCTAAACGAATCCTATTTCATAGTTAAAATTTCTTCAGATAATTTACAAATATACTTATAATATTTTTTATCATAGCTGCAAATATCTCGTTTCATTTTAGAAATTATAAATAATCACCACATAATTTGATTATAATTGTAAATATACTTACGTCGTAATGATGTTTTAATGAATGCATGACGATGCCATATTAGTACGAGTTTATTTGCAATTATGGTCAAATTATATATAGTTATTTACTATTTCTGAAATTAAGTAGGCAAATTTGCAATTATTGTCAAAATGTGTGAGTAGACATGCAAGTAACTCAAATATTTTTTAGATCTAACAGCTTCATGAAGTAGCTGCATAAGAAAGTTGATACGAATCCGAATTTAATGAGCAAATATTGCACCCTTTCTTTGTCTACAAAGCGTGGCCAAGCAAACACAGTCTGCAAAAAATTAACCCCAGCTTCGTGAATCGTCAATATGTCGACCAACTTGGCGAATCCAACTTTGAGGGTAGTGATTTGGAGAAGTACACTTAGAAAGACAAAGGAAAAGTGTGTAGGTGCATTTTGAGGTCTTTCAAGCAAGCTAATTCAGTCATGCTCTATCGATGTATCCATGTGGTCCTTAATTTATCATACAGTGATTTTGACTTATGGAGCTCTAGCAGCCTAGTGTACATAACCTAATACTGTTTAATTCTATTTCACAGGAGCGTTGGTTTAACTTAAAATTATGCATATATAACAAGAATAATTGGCTACTATATTTTTACATATTGATTACTAATTTGTGGTTTTTGATTATGTAAGCTTACAAATGTGTGTTTTATAAAACATATATGATGCTTATGCTCACTACACCACGCTTATTATATTATGAGGTTATTAGTGGGGGCCACTCAATATTAAGTTCAGTGAATAAAATTCTTCACCAATAGATTTCTATTTCAGTCATTACTTACAGATTAATGGACATGATAAGCTCAAAAAAATTGGTCAGTGTTAGGTTAAACCAGATTAGGGACTTGATTACCAAAGGAAGGAAAGGAATGTGAGAAGCACAAGATTTATATGAAAAAAAGTTGACGCTTGAATGCAAGATCATAAAAAAACCATAGTTTCCACAGGCTAAAGTTTCGATAGTTACAAAGAACCACTTCTGAGGCCATTATATTTATATTAACCCACAAGGAGTGAAAGATATCTTCACCAATACTCTATTAGAAGTCGATTGAATGTAAACTCAAAGAAGAAGCTACAAACATAAGCAACAGAAAATGACATGATGTCCAGATCAATAATTATTAAGGTAAGATGAACCTCGGCCCAAGGCTTGGGCATTGATTCCTCTTCCTTGTCCATGAACCCCAAGATACAAGTCTTTAATTACATGCATTTGGTCAAGTACTTCATTCATCTTCATTCGACCTCCTGGCATTTCCACAGAACATGCTACTCCAATTCGGGCTATCGAACCCAAGCAGTCACACATCTTCTGCTTGAAGTCAATGGATAATCCAAATGTTTGATTGGCTTCTTCCAAGAGTAGATATGGATTGGTAATTTCTATGACTTGATTAGCTAGCAAAGTCAACCTAACATGATAGTGAAGGGTGAGGTTGCTCTCAAACATATTATTAGTGGGCCCCTTTCCAGTGATCATCTCTAATACAAGAATTCCATAACTGTAAACATCTCCTTCTCTGGATGCCTTTCCTCTTATCCCATATTCTGTAGTTTAAAAAATTCTCAAAAATTAAAGCACAAGTTAATCTAAGAGCCTTCATAAAAAAAATTTGAGTTTGTGAGCAAGCATAGAAGCATGAATATGGAATTTAAGAATTTTAGTGATAAACCAATACTAACAACTTTGTTTATATTCTATAATAATAAGTGCCTCAAAGTAAGTATCATATATGTTTGATTAAACACATGAAAACAAATGCAAGTGCATATATAATTACCCACATTAGTAAGTTATATATTTCTACGTCATCATATATATCAAGCTTTTGGTATTATATGATTAAAAATTCACAAATTCAAAAAGATCCAAATTGGGCTTCTAGGATTGCTTGTAGATTCTTAGGGTATTTGGAATATGTAATAAATGCAGTAGTTGAGTGGCCCGTGTATACATAGATATATAGGAAAGTTTGGATATTTATTTTTTGATTAGTATGACAACTAGTGAAATATGAACATTTATCAAGGGCGAATGTGAAGAAAAATATTAGAATTGTATGAAAAAATTTGTAAATAATAGATGACAGTTAAAAGATAATTGATGAACTGAACTATCGCCTGGAGCAATGTATCCAATGGACGCTTTCATTCCAATCGTGGTACTCTGAGAAATGGTGGAGACAAACTTTGCTAGCCCAAAATCACTCACATGAGCTAACATGTCAGCATCAAGAAGAATATTACTAGGTTTTAAATCGCAATAAACAATTGGTGCTTGACAATGCAGATAATTCAATGCTGAAGCCACATCGATTAATATATTTAGCCTTTGAATCAACTTCAATTTCCTCCCCCCTACATTATCTTTGGACAACCAATTTTGTAGGCTTCCGTTTGGCATATATTCAAATACCAATGCTTTAAAGTCATTACCTTTGAAATCAATACTGGAGCAACAAGTTAATATCTTGATAAGATTTCGATGTCGAATGCTCTATAGGGCTTCACATTTGACCATGAAGCTTTTCAATCCTCCTTGCTTAGAAAGATTTAGGACTTTTACAGCCACGATAGTAGCTCCAATAATGTTTTGATGTAGGGTACCTTTGTATACATAGCCACAGCTACCCATACCAATCAAATTAGAAGAAGAAAACCCATCAGTTGCCTTTAAAAGCTCTTTATAAGAAACATTCATGCATGCATCCTCAAGAGAGGAGGGAATGTAAGAAGACTTCTTTCTTGAACTTCTTGACCATATATATACAAATAATGCTAACAAGGAAGATAGCACAAAGCCACCTAGAGCAGTAATAGTTACCATAATTTTTGCTTTTGTGAGATGTGAAGTCTTCTCGGATCGTTCTTGAATGCAGGGATGCAAGTACAACTTATGAATGCCTCCACAAAGCTTACTATTCCCAATAACAAAAACTGCACTAGCATTTTTAAAGATTCCTTCTTTGGGTAACTCACCCTCAAAATCATTGAAGGATAAATTTAAATACTCTAGTTGTATCTTCTCTAAGTACTCTGGAATCTTCCCAGATAGTTCATTACGTGAAAGATCTAAGTAATGAAGACCTCGCAAAGAATTAAGGGTTGACGGAAGGATTCCCTGAAAGTGGTTTCCCCCCAATATGAGATACTCTAAGCTAATACAATCTCCTAAAGAAGATGGAATTTCGCCTGAAAAGTTATTATCTGAAACATCCAAAGTTTGAAAAGATGTCAGACTAGCCACTTTCATCTGCAGATTCCCGGACAAAGAGTTATTTCCAACCGATAATTGATACATAATGGGAAAACTGAATAATTGCTGAGGTAAGGTTCCCTTGAAGTTATTGTTGTCCAATTGCATATCTTGCAATTGCCTGCAATTTTCTAAACACGGAGGTATATTCCCCTCTAGGTTGTTGTTATATAGATAAAGAATGTTCAGCTGTGTCATGTTGCAAAAAGAAACTGGAATGTTTCCTGATAATTTGTTTTCAGACATATATAGTACTGCCATCTTTTGAAGCTTCCCAATATTAAGGGGAATAGCTCCCTTTAACATGTTTTGATCCATTTCCAGTACCTGTAACTTGACGAGATTTTCTATCCCAGATGGTAAACTGCCGAATATCATGTTTCCGCCCATTCCTAGCCACTCTAGCTGCGTTGAAAAATTAGCCAAAGAGTCATGCAAAGCACCACTGAAACTATTTTCGCCTATGTTCAGAGACTTTAGATTGCTGCAATTAGTTAAAGAATCAAGAAAGCTCAAGTCGTTACTCCCATTCCCAAGTTTATTGAAACCAAGACGTAGTTCTGTGAGGTTTTGAAGGAGTCCAAGACTAATAGGCACCGATCCTTTGAAATAGTTGCCATTAAATTGAACCATTTGAAGGCTGGTAGCATTGGGCAACGAAACAGGGATTCTTCCCATAAATTGGTTATCTGAAACGCTAAACCAGGAAAGATTGGGTAGGAAAAGGAAAAAGTGAGGCGGAAGATGTCCCTGCAATCTGTTGGATCCCATATCAATTGTCTCAAGATAGGAGACACTGTAGATGGAAGAAGGAACGATACCTGACAGTTGATTGCTGTAAACAGCCAATCTTTTTAAAACTGTCAACTGGCCAAGGTCAGCCGGTATGCTTCCCTCCAGTCTATTGACTGATAGATATAAGTCGGCGACGGATTAAAGGTTTCCAAAGGACGGGGGAATTCTTCCCTTGAAGTTGTTATAGCCAACGCCCAAAACAGTAATCTTTGAGAGAGCCGAGCTCTGTTGGGATGTTGCCGGAAAGTTTGTTTCGAATGAGATCAAGCTTCCTTATTTCTGAACAGTATGTCAAATTCGCCGGAATTTCTCCGCTCAACGTGTTGTTAAAGAGTAGAAGGGACCGCAGGCGAAACAGGCGACCAATTTCTCCAGGAATCACACCACGGAATGTGTTGTTGGAGAGCTCGATGAGCCTGAGAAAGGTGAGGTTGGATATATGAGGCGACATCGCACGTGCAACCAAGTTATGGTTGCTGAGATTCAAAGCAACGACTCTTTGAGGATGATGATGGCCGCATGTGACTCCTTCCCACTTACAAAAGTGGTGGCTCTCATTCCAAGAGCTCAAAGGGTTTCCGAATATCTCTTCTTTGAAGCGGAGGAGAGCCAAGCGATCTGTTTCATTGGAGTAGCGAGCAGCGGCAGTGGCAACCGGTGTAAATGACAATTGGTGGCTGGCGAAGAGGAGGCTGAGAAAGCAGCAAAATGCTGCGGGGGTAACACCAACAGCATGCAAGAGGAGACCCATTTGCTGGTGAGTCTTGAGAAATGAAAGAAGTAGCTGATTACTTTTCCAAGCCCGTATTCTGTAACCAAGGCAGCGGATGTATAAACTCAGTTCACTGACCTAAAGCACCCAATAAAAGCATACAATCAAGCATTGACTATGAGATTAATTTTTCAAGAAAAATTTAGAGTCCTAAAATC
>JAXCLR010000063.1:2279506-2291178 GCA_035584095.1 Annona squamosa | reverse complement strand
ATTAAACAAAATCAGAAGATGTCAAACGAAAAGGAGTTAAAACAACATTACGACTAAAACAATGATGTTAAAAAAAAAAAAGCATATTGTAAATGATAAGAAACTAAAATGATATTTCTCAATGGATTTCCGCTAATTCAAACTAGGATATTCATATTCTACGCAAGATAGTAAAAAATTAATCAGGCACCCACAGACGACTCCGATTGAGGTTTCCTTTTTTTTTTTTTTGAAGGAATGATTAAGGTAATTTTTGATAACGCGATAAAGCAACTGAAATTAAAAAAATCAGAAGATGTCAAAAGAAAAGGAGTTAAAACAACTTTACGACTAAAACAATGATGTTAAAAAAAATTAGTAGATTATAAATGACAAGAAACTAAAATGATATTTCTCAATGGATTTTTTTCTAAAAAAATATCAATAACAAAAATGTTATTGGTGGGTTTGGACTGGAAGCAGCAAAGTAGATGGCCAGTGGACGGATGCGGGCCGCTGCCGGCGTAGGGATGCAAGGACAGGGACGGGCAGGTAGCGTCGGGACAGGGGTAGGGACGAGTATTGCCATGCCAGCGCAGGATGGACCAAGCAGCGACATGGCGACGTAGGCGAGCGAGACGTAGGTGACGACAACATAATCAAGTCGGCAGTTCAGCGGGCAAGATGGACCAGGTGGGCGGATGAAAGCTGCGGCCTGCGAAGAAAATGTTGAAAGCAGAGAAGAAAAGGCTGAAATTTGAAACTTGAAAATGCGAGCGCGAAAATGGCGGCCTGGACTCTGGACGCGGAAAGGAAAGAGCATGCTGCAATTCTGTACAATGACAAAACAGGTCAAGCAAAGCTGCTATGATGCTGATGTATGTTATAAAGTAATAATATTTTTAAATTTAACATCGGGTTTGGGTTTACAGGGTTCAGAAGCCTGAACCCGAGACCGATATCTGTTTGAATTCGGTCTGAGTCCAGGCTCTGAATCGGGTTTGGGCCGAAAATTTAGAGTTTCAACGCTGTTCTCTATCGGGTTCGGGCCGAACTTGACCCAAGTTGCACCCTCAGTCAACACTGGCCAGTTTTGATAACAACGGCTAGCGATTTTAGAAAGTATTTATAGATAACCACCTCGTCCTAAGCAGTTGTACTAGAATGTGGCACCTTCTGAACCGTCCAAATAGAATTTAATATATTTTATGATTCTAATATCCATTTTGGGTAATCCAATAGCAATTTTATATGTTTTTGGACATTTTGAATTATATAGAAGGGTCTGATTGACCCAAAGATGTCCACAAATATAAGTTTTATGATTCTTTAGATATGTATGTAATTAAATCAAGTGGTTAATTTGTATAAATTTCGAAAGCTTTCTATGAAGAATTCTTTATGCATTTACGATGTGTTGCTTTCTATTAATACATATATTAACCCATTGTCATTCAGAATTTGATATTTGAAAATTTAGAAATAAAGTTCAATATTTTGAGCTTTGTTTGGGAATTTAAATTCTAATAATGGTACATGTATTTTTAATGGATATTTAATGTTTTAAAATAAATTAATGAAAACAAGATGTTACCAAAGTAGCCTCTCTTGTGTAGGTTAATTTATTTTTTAAACATTTAGATAATTGTGTATATGCAACTAATGCAGATAACCTGCCCAAAAGAAGTTTAATATTTGGCCAAATTGCATGCACATCTATAGTAATAAATACATGACAATTATTTGATACTCCATGTGAATAATAAGTTAGACCAAAGAAAGGCTTGTTGCTCGATAAGATTTTTATTATCAATATTTAATTATTACATATAAAATGTTGTAGATATATAATTAATGAGGATACTGATCAGCCCAATATTTGGCCAAATTACATAGACACCTGTAGTGATAAATATGTGATAATTATTAGGCATTCTATGTGAATAATAGTCAATCCAAATAAATGTTTATTGTTTGACAGGACTTTATCATCAATATTTGATTATTGCACCAACAGTACTACTTACAAGTTAATATTACTATCAAAAGACTAAACATTAATGTTGTGCTAGGTATCTTATAATAGGCCCTATCATTATTTGATTTGTGAAAGTTCTATATAAAACTTATGTGAACATATTATTTTGTTCAATTTTCAATTACTTTATCTGCTTGTGCTATATTTGCCAACATTGATTCTATTTTCTTGTTAAATTAAACCAATTTTTAGTAATGAAAATAGAACATTATGATCATTCTTAGCTTTGTAGATCTAGAACTTGCGCTAAGGATTAGACAATTCACTACTCTTATAATTAAAAGTTTCAATGAGAAAAAATAAAAACTTGAGAAGTGAGATTGTTCACATCACCTGAATCTTATGATTACAAAATACAAAATTTCAAAAGCTTTCAAGGACATCATATCCATAAAAGTAACTAATACTAAGATTTTCTTTAGAAAATTGAAAAGCGCTTTGCTAAAAGTGATAAAACTGAAATAAGTATGATTCTACTGATGTTGATTTCAATAAGGTATAAAGACAAAGAATATATAAGAGAGTACATCATGCAGATTGTCTTATCTTGCTTCGAAACTAAAGACACTAAGGTTAAAGCTATCTAATGATTTGCTTGTGCATTCAGTTTTAATTTCTCTTTCAACAAAATTTAGTCAATTTAAAATTAATTATAACTGACGAAAAGATAAATGGTCCCTTAATAATCTTATTTTTCTTGTATACAAGAAGAGAATAGGCAAAAGCAAGAAGAGACTAAGTGTGCTCATTTGGCAAGTATCTAGAAAGACAAGAATCTGGATAAGAAAACTTCAGATAGTTTAACACAAAAGAAATAGTTGTTACTTTTGTTACACTCATGGACATATATAGAGGAACTATACCAAATATCACGCTTGGTGTGTCAACATTTTTCACTTTACTTCGTTCAAAGGTTAATTTAGCCTTAGTTTCAAGTCATATTTTGACGCTAAATTTAGTGTTACTATTTATATAAATGTATTTATGTGGGACTGCTAAAGTTGTCAAAAGCCGAATGATGATGAAAAATTCATTGATGGAGACGATGATAAATTAGTTGCGGTTGAGGTTATTTGGATATTTAAGTTATTATTAAAAATTCAATTTTACTAATTTTAGATGAACTTTGGTTTCTTTTATTGAATTGAATAAATTTGGTTATTCTTAATTGTTTAAAAATAGTCAATTTAATCTTTTTTAATTTAAATATTATTGAAAATGCTAAACAATTTAGGATATAAATCCTATGATCTCTATGTTTAGTTCTTTTGAAATGAAAAATGTAAATTCTTTGAGGATATTGTGTTTCAAAGGAATATAAGATTAGAGACTATATCTTTAAAGAGAAATCTTATAAGACATCATTGAAATTCTCCTCGATTAAGGTAAAACAAGTTATTCCTGATAATAAAATTTAACACCCTCAAGAATGGATGTCATTAAAGAAATCTACTAGAGAATGCAGTTCTTGATGGTCACATCAAATTTCTCAATACATTAGGATGACATTGGATTGGTTGAAGGTGATCTTCTCAACTTTCACTAAGCAATTGAAAGTAAAAAACTCTTAAAAGTAGATTGATGTGATAAATAAGATGTTAACTTAATCTTTCTTGCAAGGGAGTGATTTGTGCACATCCCTTGTTGTGTGCATGGCTCAGTGGGTTTTATTCACTCCAAAAGATTTGTGCGGCCAAATGTCTTTCGAAGGGGTTTTATGTTAGCCTAATCTCTATTAGGCTTGTTTGTCCTCGTTTATTTTCCATAAAAAGTGAGAAATAGACCTTATTCGTAACACCTCAAGAGTAGGGTGTTACATATCTCGAAAGAAAAAAAATTCTAAGGGAAGGGCTGCAAGAATTGTAGAGTTATTCGTAAATATACAGGGACAAAAATCATTCAACCACAGACTGCATTTTGCATAGGCAAAATTGGATTGCAGATACGGGCCTTACATGGCCTTTTTTTAATCATTTGTCATTTTTATTTTACTTTTCTCATCACTGCATCGTTAGTATTGCATAGTTAGTGTTTTAATTTTCAATAGATTTTCAAAAATTTAGACCTTAATTTTTGCCAAATTTTCACAAATTTAGACCTCGGCGAAACAAGATTTCTGCTTTGGGTTTTTTGGGCTGCTGCGTTTTTCGTTAATGTTATTTGGGTTTTTGAGGGATTCAGGAAATTCAAATAAAAAATTGTAAATCTGTCGAGAACAGATTTAGGCAATAAGAAGACTCGGTGGATTTCTGCATCTTCTGACATTTTTAATTTTTCTGCTGCTGCGCCAAAAACAGAGGACCAACTCGCCAAGAGAGCAGTCTACCATGGATGGCAATTGAGGAAGACGAAGGGAGGGCAAAAGAGAGGTTACTTGAACCCAGTGGCGTGGAAGAACTCGATGCCGAAACGTGTGCCGCCTACTGCCGGAGAAGAGAGATGGGACCAATGTGGTGACGTGGCCGAAAGGGAGAGGGAGAAAGAGATCCCTGGCGGAATGGGAGAGAGATCGGGATAGGGGTGGAGGCGAAATGGGAGAGAGGAAGAAAGTTGGCATTCGAAATGCAGATGAATGTATGGGAGGAATGGTTGGGAGGAGGGGTTTTAGAATTTTTTTCATCCGAAAATGGTTGGACTCTGCAGGGACGAGCCTGCAATTTTTCCATCTCATGGCTAAGACTCATCCCGCCCAATCCAACGGAGTACGGGCCACATACAGGTAGTGGACGTAGTATATTGGAACTTAGCTTGGACGTAAAGAACCATGATATCTGCCCCCCACCTGGCAGATATTACCGCAGGAAATAGAAGTAGAAGCAGATTAGATCACACACAATTCATTCTGACTATATTTAATAAATTTAAAGGTCTTATTATTTAATTATATTAAATTTCTCTCAATTTTTAAAGGAAGAACTAATTTTGTTGAAATATATTGTATCTTATTATTATTTGTTCCCTCCGATATTCTGTTTCATTTATCGATCTTGTAAAAATGTCTTAATTTTCACATACGTTCAGTTGTGCAGCCGGATCAGGATCAACCCGTGATTCGGCCAACGGAACCCAGTTTAACGAACCCTAAGTCATTGTTAATAGATTGATTAAAGTTAAGATATTTTAATTAAATTAGTTGTTAAGGTTTTCCAAATAAGTTCAGATAGTATAGCCTTCGTTCTGCATTACCCAACTCAGAATGCACCACTGCTGACATTGCAGCGATACTACGGGTGAAGATTTCTCGCGTTTTTAGATTTCTTAAAATGGAAGGATTTTTGAAAAAACAGTAAGAAAATATTTTACCCAAAAACACTGGCCAGCTTTTCACGGCATATAATCTTGAAATAAATAAATCTTGAGAGGGTCAAGGCCTTTAAAAAACACGTCGGAAAGAAAGTTTAATGTATAACAGTTGAGTACAAGAAATCTTGAAAATGGTGATTATGTAAGGGCGTTGATTGCTGAAACAGAGGCCACACCATGGGTACGTTTACTACAGAAACTATTTTATGCAACAACGCTTAAGCAAAAACAACTATAAAGTTGTATAAAATACTATATGCGGCAATATGTTTGCGGCATATTGTAGTTAAATGCAACAAATGAGATTTCGGTGCATAAAAGCATGTTATGCAACTAAATTTATAATAGTTTTAGTAGCACATGGAGCTGCCATATGCATAAGCAACCATTTTTTCATTAGATGCATCAAATAGTTTAGCTACAATAAATACTTTTTCTTGCAGTCATGAGAGGCTTCGTCCCTGACCATTATAATCTACCCCCTACACGGCCATGCCTTGGAAGGGATAGGCAGGCTGTATAAGGAGGGTTTATCAGTTCTAAAATTAAATTATTTTGTATTTCTTAAAATTTTAAAGTGACTCGATTATTTTTTCAAAATTTGAAGCTGACAATTGCTGTCCTTAGCTCCGATCCATATGGAGATCCCCATGCACATAAATTTTAAAGGTAAGGGTAAACCAAGTTTTTATAATAACTTTATGGAACTTATTTTGTTATTTAAGGCTTATTTTCCAAAATAAAGCCTAATTAACCAGAGTCAAAGTTCTACAGATTGTAGCTTCTAACTAAAAGGCTGCATGGTTGGCCCTTCACGGTCTATACGACATCAATGCCATTTTAAGAGGGGCGTTAAAGAAAAAATTTCCTCAAAATAATTTATTTTAATTTTATTTTTTTAACACCGCATCATTATCCTTACCATACGTTATCATTGATAACTTTTTATCAAAAATTTTACTCTCAACTCTACTACACCCTTAGGTGCAATTGAAATTTTTAAAAATAAGAAATGAGATAAAGAACAAGAGGTTGGCTTTTGGCTGGTAATCGATTTCTAGTTGGCACAGCACGTCATGAATGACGCAGTGCCACGGTACAAGGACTTTTCATCTCGTTTTTCAAAAGGAAAAAAAAAAAAAAAACTGCGTTTCCCCTGAAAATTCTCCTCCTCCTCGTCCATCCCTTGTCCTCGCGAAACTTTTTTCCCCTTTAACCTTTCTTCTACTTGTAGGCTTGAAAAGCAGCTCCCTTCAATGGCGAGAGAAGTCGTGGTTTCTGCTCCCGGAAGGGCCGATTACCACGGCAAGCTTACCGGATATGTTACCGTGACTTGCATCGTTGCTGCCACCGGCGGTTTGATCTTCGGATACGATATTGGAATTTCAGGTGAGTGAGGTCTGAACTTGACGCCCCTTTTTCTACACTTTCAACATCTGCCTACGTTTCGACTCATCCAGCCCGCTAAGATTGCAGGTGGAGTTACGAATATGTCGCCGTTTTTGAAGAAATTTTTTCCCAACGTGTACAGAAGAAAAGAGCACGACACAACGACGAACCAGTATTGTACATACGACAGTGTTGTGTTGACGCTCTTCACATCGTCTCTGTATCTTGCGGCACTAGTGGCTTCCTTCTTCGCGTCGTTGGCGACGTGGAAGTTTGGCAGGAAGATGTCGATGTTGCTTGGTGGTAGCATCTTTCTTGTTGGAGCAGCTGTCAATGGCGCTGCCATGAATGTGGAAATGCTTATTATCGGAAGGATTTTCCTTGGTATTGGCGTTGGTTTTGCTAATCAGGTTAAAATTTCCCTTTTTATAATTGTGCTCTCTGCTGCCTAGTCTTATTGTATTTTAATGGTTACATGATCAGTTTTCTTGATGATATTGACATGGAACACTACACGATCTCTTCCTTTCTTGCGCTAGATCTGCAGATGCAATATATCCTCTCCTCTCCGGAAACTTTCTGTCAAGTCAAAACCCCGTTTTCTTAATTTCTGTTTCATTATCGTAGCTCTTAAAATTTTTTCGTTGTCATGACCGGTATCCTCGCTGAACTGATCGATTTGAGGTATCGGATGTCGTCTTCTTGGATGAGCCATTAGACCTCTTCTTCGATGAGGTTTGCGTAGCTCATAAAATTTTTTCGATAGTTCCAGACGAAGGCTCTGTCAGGCAAGATTCTAAATTTGATTTCTTTTTTTTTTTTTTAAGAAATTCGATTATAAGTAAAATTTTTACAAAAGTTGTTATGGTAAAAAGTTAAGAAGTGTTTAGCTTATAATTTAAAAACACTTTTAGTAATATTTTAGTGTTTGGCCTAAAAGATAAAAGTGCCTGTAGACATGTAAAATGATTAAAAAAACAAGATAAGCATTTCTGAATTTGAATTATTTTAGATTTTATAAAAGAATGATAAAAATTTATTTCTTTTAACTACTAATCTTACATAAATATAATGTAAATCTTATATAATTTAGAAATTCTTCTAAAATAAATTTATGATTTTTCTCTAACATAACATTTTTACAATAAATATACGCACAAAATTTCAATTAAATTGTGTTTTTTAATAAAATAAATAATAATAAATATATATAATGATATGAATCACATTCTTTGTATTATTATACTACAATTGTATGGATAAGGGATGATGTAAAAAGGATGAGTTGCATGGAAAAATCTTGGAGGCTATTAATTTAAAAATTGTTAAAGGTTGAAAGAAATAAAAAATTCATATTATATATTGCCTTAATTAAGCTAATAAAAAAATGTTATAGTATTAACTCTTATTTAAAATTTAATATATAAAAAACACGTTATTTTTATTTATTTAATTATTAAAATAAAAATCTAAATATTTAGCATCAAGATATTTTGATGTATTTTTTTTTTATATTGGGCATTCGAATTCTGTTGCTAGTTAATTTATATTTCATCCTTTGAAAATCCAAAAAAAGAGTCAATTTCATACAGTACATATGAATGTGCCCACTTTTTTATTTTCAAAATTTAAAAATTATATCAATTAAAATAATTTTTAAAATTTTCAAACATGTATCAATAATGTAACGTAGCATTTCTCACTTCTTAAATTTAATGGGGTAAATAAATGAACTAGTAATGATGTATGTATCAACATGGAATCTACTAGTGGAATGAAATTCATATGGATGAGTTATTTAAATAAATATTGTAAATTATCATAGTTGCAAACAAGATACCGAGTACCAAAAAAGTATAAGTATTTACAAAAATTAAATATCTTCAAAATAAAGTTCAATAGTCTCTCATTCCTTATCTACTCTCTCAAGGCTTTCATCTCAAAAGATATTTCATGAAAGCTTACCCTCATAGATGCACTTTCATAGTTTCTTTCATCCCCATCTTCCAAAAATTGCTTCTCATCTTTATCTAACTCCATAATATATATATATATATATATCGGATTTATTAAGGTGTATTCGACTGCACATGAATTGCCCTGCAGATGCCCCATTCACCCGTTCATTTCAGCGGGCAAAATCTACACCTTTTGTTCGATTGTGCATGTATAGAGACACGAGCTGAAATGTTTGGCATTTTATTAATTTAATTTGTATTATGTTTTTACAGTCTGTGCCCGTCTATCTATCGGAGATGGCTCCAGCTCGCTATCGTGGTGCGCTCCATGTGCGTTTCCAACTTATGATTACCATCGGTATTCTTGCTGCTAATGTCATAAACTACGCTACAAATAAAATCAAAGGAGGCTGGCGTTATAGCTTGGGTGGTGCTTGTATTCCTGCATTAATCATTACCTTGGGTTCTCTGTTGCTTCCCGACACCCCCACTTATACTATCGATCGCTTCCCCGATCAAAAGGAAAAAGCTCGATCTTTGCTCCGCAAAATTCGCGGTACTGATGACATAGAGGAAGAGTATGAGGACCTCGTTGCTGCGAGCATTCCATCCCAGAGCGTTGGGAACCCCTGGCAAAACATCCTTAAGAGAAAATATAGACCCCAGCTAGTGATGTCTATTGCCATTCCCTTTTTTCAGCAGTTGACAGGGATCAATTTGATCATGTTTTATGCTCCGCTTCTGTTTACCGCTATTGGTTTTGGTGATAATGCCTCATTGATTTCTGCCGTTTTAACTGGTTCTGTTAATGTGGTTGCCACAATTGTATCCATATATTTTGTGGATAGGCTTGGCAGAAGGTTTCTCTTCCTAGAGGGTGGAATTCAGATGTTTATTTTTCAGGTATTGACCTTTTTCTTTCTATTATGTAAAACTTGTCTTAATAATTACTAGCTAATATATAGCATATTGAATCATCTTTCTGTTTTATAGATTGTCGTGGGTAATCTTATTGCCATTAAATTTGACACTTCAGGCATGGCCGACATATCCAAGGGTTATGCTTATGGCGTGGTTGCTTGTATCTGCATCTATGTAGCTGGCTTTGCCTGGTCCTGGGGCGCTTTGGGCTGGCTGGTACCCAGCGAGATTTTTCCTCTTGAAATTCGATCTGCAGGCCAGAGTATCAATGTTTGCGTGAACATGTTCACCACTTTTCTTAGCGGTCAGAGCTTCCTGGCCATGCTTTGCCATATGAAGTTCAGCTTCTTCTATTTCTTTGCCGGTTGGGTGTTCATTATGACCCTCTTCATCCAGTTATTCCTCCCGGAGACTAAGAATGTGCCTGTTGAAGATATATTCGCTGTTTGGGAGAGTCACTGGTTCTGGAAGAGGTTTGCTGCTGCCGACGAAGGCGCTGCTGCTGGTGAGCAAGAGCTTGAAAGGATACCTGGTTGATTACAAGTGGGCACGAGGAAATAACCTGCCTAATTTCTGCTGCTCGTTTGTTTTTATTTTGAGGGCCAACTCATGGGAAGCGCTTCCCCCGCCTCTATCAATGGAAGCTTGCGATCTGCCGTTCATTTCGGTATGATGGATGAGATGTAATTGGGCATTTTCGGCAGTTGAAAATTCGGTGGGGGTGCATCGAAAACGGTGCTTCTACTTGTGTCCCCTCCGCCGCAGCCGACTTCTTCATCATTTCATCGTCCGCCTTCTTCTTCTTCGGCAATGCGTCGAATCTCATCTTCCCGCTGCTCTTCTTCTGGCAGCATGTGGTCACGAGCAAGAGAACCAGGAGAATCAACACCGCCAAGCCGACAGCGATCCCGGCGATCGCGCTTGCGGAGAGCTTCTTCTTCTCGTCTGGGAGCCTATGGAATCGCTCCCCTCTCCAAGGTAGGGGATGAGTGGTCTGCTGCAAAGCGAGTTGCCGAGAATGGAATTGACGGAATGGGTTCGGAGATCGAGCGAGACGGATCCGTTCAATTGATTGAAGGAGACACTGAACTGCACAAAGCCGAGGAGCTCGAGGTCGGGAATGGGGCCGTCGAAGCGGTTGTTCTCGAGGTAGAGCGTGCCGAGGCGAGAGAGGCGGTTAAAGTTGGTGAGGATGCGGCCGGAGAAGTTTTTTCCGGCAACATTGAGGCGAACGAGGTTCTGGAGAGAGAAGATGAAGGCGGGATGTTGCCGGAGAAGCGGTTGCCCTGGAGGTAGAGGTTGCGGAGTTGGGAGCAGCGGGCAATGTCGGAGGGGAGGGCGACGGTGAGGCTGAGGGTGTGGAGAGTAGTGAGGTCGCGGATCGTGGCGAGGGGAATGACACCGGCGAGGGCGTTGGCAGGGAGTCGAAGGACGGTGACGCGAGTGGACTCGCACTGGATTCCCAACCATTGGCAGACGGGGAGGGAGGAGTTCCAAGGTAGGGATTTGAGCAGTGACCGGCAACGAAGAAGAACACCTGCAACAGCATTTTTTTTGTTTCAGATTCATGCAATTGGAGAACAGATCTGGTCCGGTGGGTTGGAAATTGAAGTTAGGATGCCGACGGCGAGTCATCGGACGGTTCTAATAGGAGATCCAACGGCCGACGGCAAGTGGGTAAAGCAGCTGTGGTGGCGGCTGCGGCTGCGGCTGCAGGTACAGTTCATTTCCTGTGGAGGGTGATGCACCCTGAACATCTGTTGCGATGGACCAAAATGCAGATTAAATTTCGGCAGATTTTGTTTAGTTTAGATTTAATACTCCTCGTGTCAGATTTGGGTGATTCAAGAGAGTCATTTTCTATCTTTTGATATGCTTCGGATCATGTAGACAGTTTAGATTAAAAAATTTCAATTAATTAAATTATAAATAGTAATAATTATGTGGACGGTTAAAATAGTGCAGATATTTTTATTTAAATGTGAATAAAAATAATAATATAATAATTAATATTTATTAAACCTATCCCAAAAAGGTACATATATTTATTTAGATTATCTAGATATAAATTATAATTTCTGGAC
>JAXCLR010000063.1:2232538-2245914 GCA_035584095.1 Annona squamosa | reverse complement strand
CATGTATGAATTAGGAAAAATGTTTAAAATATTTATATATATATATATATATTAGAATATAATAATACTTTATAAAATCAATTATCCTATAATAATAATATTTTATATTTTCAACATATTGAAAATATACACCACAACGAAGACAACGCCATGGTAACTTGCGAGTTACCATTCAGCCGTGTTACCAGTGCAGGTTCAAGCGGCGATGGCATCTTTTTCCCCGGACTTGTGAGGGAGCTGTTAGGGCGTCCATGGAGGGCAAGTCGGGGAGTTGTAATGAGTTTAGGTAAACTTAAACGGGAAGCCTACCGAGTTTAGGTAGACCCGAACCTTAACCTAATATTAAAATCCAAGTTCGGATTAGGTTGCTATTGATTTCAATTTTGATTTCAAGTTGAAATTTGAATTATTATCGAATCAATAGAAGTTGAAATTAGCAATAGGGATAATGATTTTTTTGAACATTATTGTATTCATACGTGAATAATTTACAAATGAAAGGGTCAGGTCGGACCGGTAGAGGATGAAAAAAATAGATTGTTGTTAAATGTTTGTAGTATATTGTAAGAAAATTATTAGAATGTCTCATAGTCCTAATTACAATATAAAGTTGAGATAATCGTAATATAAATAACCATAAAAAAACATATTTGAAAATGAAATTTTAAAATTGCTGAAATGAAACCAGAAATTCTTCGAACATATTGATGAACTGATATGAAATCATATGGCTAGTTTTGCTGTTTCTGCACTAGCATTACTTTTTCCTATAAGACAGTAGGATTGCTTAGGTGTTCAGTCCTCGCGGAACTCTGTGTGGTGCAGGAGAACAGATGAACTTCTTGATGGGCCTAATGCTTCTCATATGACACCACACCAAACAGTCTCGATAGATGGGAATCCAGGTAGACTGCTCTTTTTGAGGGACCGTCCGTATGATATGTTTGATGCAGCGCTATCAGATAGAGTTTCGAAGTTCCTAGTTGACATTCGGATTTGATTTTTCCCCCTTCTCATGAGCACAAACTCTTTATTTATTTGGGTATATGTTTATTTTTATATTTCTTTTTAAAATTCTCCTTGGCCTTTGAAGTGTCGAATATTGTAGTGGAGGGAGCCAATCCATAATAAGCTTCTCATCAATGAGATTATACCTTCGACTTTTCTTATTGTTTAAGATTTTTTTGTTGAACGTTTTGGATCTCTAGAACGTTGACATTTGCAGGCCCACCACATTTTTCTAGCAGAACTTTGACATGATGCAGAACTTGACATCCAGATGACAGCATGAAATTAGGTAGCGAGAACTCATTTGGATATTGCCTATCGGTGGGCTGGCTAGCCCATTGGATTAGCCTCACTTTCAAGCCCTTTGTAGGGTCCAAAACCGTTTGGAACTCGTTTGGAAGGTAAAGCTAATGAAATTACAGTTCCGACTCATTGCAGTCGTTAATTACTTAATTTAACTGGTAGAGCGGTGATTTTGTTTATCCATGTCTCAAATCTTTACTTGGTTTGCTCCTCAAGGAAGAGGAAGAACCCAGGCACAGCAAAAATTATCCAATTAGCAGCTGATAAGATCTTCCCTATAGTAGATGACCCCCAAAGCAAACTTCTTAGATAAAAAAATTGCTTTGCAGAGGTGCTATTTTGCCTGTTTGTCAGAGGGGATTTAATGACAGGACGTCTATCGTACTAGGTACTACCTTGTCATCCAATCAAATCGGCAACTGAGTAAAACCCACTAAAAGAGTTCTGTTTCATCGTTGATGGGACCAATTATTTTTGAATCAAGATGACATTTGGAGGAATTTTTGTTGCTCAGACTACACGCTTTTCTGTTAGTTCTGAGAGTGATTTTGGATTTCTCGTTTGAACTGGATGACCAGTTTTATCTCCATTTATCTCCCAGCCGTTCAAAGACATGATTAAAGGAATGAGAATCACCTTGTTGGATAAAGATACAAGAACTTCAATGAACTATGTTTCTATTGTTATAATGTTGCTGGTACAGTTGGATTGATAAGTGTACCTTAATTGGTATCAACCCAGATTCTCTAGCAACAACAGAGAGTGTGGATAATGCTGCATTGGCAATGAAATTGCAAATCAGATCACAAACATACACCGGGATGTTGGAGAAGAGTTAAGTGAATAGCCATAATGTTTTCATATCATGTTCAAGATCTCTTAAGTTCAATTAGTGAGCTGCTGAATTCATCATTCAATTGGGGTTAATTGGGTCCGTTATGAAGAACATGTTTGGGCTTTCAATTTGGATCGAATCCTTACCTATTCATAATCTAATCATAATCTTCTTCATCATTTTGTTTGAAGTGATATCAATCTCAAAGCCGTGCAAGTGGTTCCATCATGTTACTCATTGTATGCAATACTTAATTTACTTTTGGAATTTCGTTTGCCCTGGTCTATTACGCAATCTGAGTCTAAATGAAGGCATTTCTCTCACTATTTGATAACGTTGTTTAACAACACAGAGAAATGTAGAATTTAGTACTTTGGTTAATTAGAAAAAAGATAAGATTACCAATAAAATCATAAAAATAAATTATTATGATTTAAAAAGCAGAAAAAGAGCAGTGTAATATAGTAAAAGCCTGTTGCAAGTTTTTCAATTGAGTTGGAGGACTAACTACTGCCCACCGTGTAAAACTATGAAAACAGGGGACCTTGACTTTTGCAACTCTGCCATAAGGAAATTGATTAGCACAGTAATATTAATCCTAAACTAAATCAGAAATCAAAATATTTTAAAAAGTAGTTGTATGAAATTTTAAAAATTTATAGGAGTCTTCAATTCCTAAGAGTCATGGAATGTATGTGATTTTTTATTTTTTGAATGCTATTCACTTTTGTCTCTCTTCTATCCAGGCATTTAGCAAAATATTTGTTTATACTACACTGTTCTTTCAAATCTAAACTACTTATCATGTTTGTTCACATGCATAGTAACTTATATGATGTGGGTAGGTGTTGGCTTGCTAGATGTGACTTATAAAGAGTGTAGCTCAGATTGTTTTCTAGCATCACATTCCATTTAGTTCCAGAAGCTTGTGTCACAAATTCAGGTGGTGTCTCCTTTCGCATTCATCATTTTCATTTACTTTAGACATCCTAAACCCTGCCTTCATTATACTTCCAGAAAGCTTCTGGCACACCATAACAGAATAGGGGAAACAGTTAAATAAGCTGCCAAGTAATGAAAGAGAAAAACATTAGGCAAAACATGGTGGAAAGTTTTGCCCAGACAAGCATCTGTTCCAAATTGTAGATGATCAGAAATAGTTGTGAGTTCTCTCAGCAAAGAAGTTTCATAATAGAAAAAACATATATGCAGATAAATCATGCTGGGTTCCTAGCTAAAGACAAAGAGCACACTCAATGACCAGAAAAAGCAACTTAGCACCCAAGCAAATACCACTATAAAAGAAGAAATAGAAAAATGCTATGAAAAAATAGTTGTCACTGTCTTCTAACTTTCTTTGTAGTATTTTACTGGAGAATTCTTGAAATTAATACCTACGGTGTAAAACAGTTTGAGCTACCTGGAGAGTAAGTTGTAGTTGAGCACGCAACATGTTTTTCCCCCTTTTCACAACCTGTTTAAGCATAATATGCCCTGTTCTGTGGATTTTGCTCATTTTTACTGATATTAGTTATTTTTCCCAGATTCAATCTAGTGAACTTGAAGTGCTTTTCAACCCACTTTGAATCAAGTATTTTTAGATCTATTGGTTTGAAAAATCAATTCACATTTGATCTCATTAGGACAGTTCTTATTTTTCTACTTAATTAAAGTGACTTCCTTGTTTGATTGGACGTTTCTACTTGAAGTTATATAAGATTTGATAGATAGGAACTTTCTTGAAAAATAAATTCTCTATTAACTGAGGATGTTTCCACTTACATTTTTGGTGGTTTATTTAGACAGATATGTCATATTTGCAAGGGCTATTCTTTTTCCCAGAAGTCGCTTCACTAGTTCTTCATAGTTCCTGCATATATTATATTGCTGTTGAGAAATAGTTAACTTGATATCACTAAGTTATAAATAATAACACGTTAATATTTTTCATCTTAATGGGTTGTTTCTTGTGCAGGTCTTACTGAGTGATTCATTTTGATTTCTGTGAGGCTCGTATCACTGAGCTTGTAATAAATACTACAAAAGTAAGTTTAGAAGGGTCTCATGAATGGATCACTTGTTCTTTTCATATCTAAATGTTTGCTAAAATTTTCTTCTTAGTCACCTTAGTATGTGTTTTTTCCTTGGATGATGGGCAAATTTTTTTCTATTGGTTGGACTTCTTAGTCACCTTAGTATTATAGGAAGTCTTTATCATTGGGAGCTCAAGATTCATCAAATTTATCATAAGTTCTAATGATTCATCTTTTTTCCTGCAGAATGTCAGACGATGGATTATTAAAAGGTCTATGGTCAGTTCCAGATGAGAGTGCGGTTCAGTTCTTTGCCCAAACCGAGTCAACTCTTGCAGCTTTATATAAATAGCGCAATGAAACTCAGGGTAATTTCAAATTCTTTCTTTATATGCATTTTCATGAGTTTTGTGCTTGTGTTAGCTTCTAATAGTCTGCAATCAATGCGAATCTTTGGATGCAGGTAACAATTATTTTAATTTTTTGGTGGAAGCAACCCCGAGTACAATTCCGACATCGATAGATTGACAGATGATCTTAAGCATAAGCCTAAATTACAGTGCATTTTTAAAATCTGTTGTTCTTTCATGAATAATAGGTAGCCTTTGTTGTATTTGTGTGAAACTAATTATTTTTATTGAATCAATAAAATCAGTTTGCTTTTGGAGTATTTATTTGATTGTTTGGATTTTGATATATTTGGTTCGTTTGAGTGAAATTCTTGTTAAACTTCTTTTTTCGATTTGTTAATTTATGGATTTATTAAATAAAAAATTGAAAGAGGGCTGAAGCATTCTATTTAGCTCAAAACAGAATTGTTGCTAAAATATTAAAATTATGATTTAAGGCACCTTTAGCAACGATATTTATAAGTCATCGGTAATACCGTTTAGCAACGATATTTTATATCATTGCTAATGCCCTTTAGCAACGGGCCTATAGCAACGAACTGGCAATGATTTTATTATCGTTGAAAAGTTTAGCATCGAACTAAGTTCGTTGCTGAAGAGCTAATTTCTTGTAGTGAGAAGATAATGCCATTACTTGTTGCACATGCGAGATCCTTTATAAGATCTTCTGTGTTGTGTGTCTTGTATTCTACATACTTTAGTTGTCCGAGTTTTAAGATTGTATATCTTTGTTGAGTGAGTCTGGAATTCTGTATAGTTTTACACAAGTACCTATTGCAGACTTATCTATATGTAGTGAAGTCTTAGGATGTATCTCACTAGGATATGAGAGAGATAGTTATCAAAGTATTTTTATTTAGGATGTGTGTGAAGCATTTGGAGAAAATATGTGATATATTCTATGTATATCTCTGTAAACTGTTTTTTTAATGGATTATTGTTTCTTTTGTAGTTTTTCCCTTTTTGGTTTAAAGAATTGTCCATGTTAATCTTGATGTCTTCTCGTGTCTAATATTACTGTTTTTTCCTTGATCTTATTTTATTTTTAGTGTGCTTCCATTGTGATTAGTATTGTCCCGAATCAACTTCTCACCTTTGTAAATTCATGACAGAGTATGAGAAAAGCAGTCATTTATGATATCTCCAAGGGCCCGTTAAAGAAAATCAGAAGGTATTATATTTGTATATTGGAACCAGCATTCAGAAAATGATACCCCCATCATCGATGCTAATGTTTTTCATGAATAGGTATTTGACTCTTACTTTGGAAAGCATGGCGAAATTCTTGTTTTTGATAAAGTGGTATTTTTCTTATATATGTGATGTAATACGTTGTCGCACTTACAGACAATGGAAGTTTCCATTGCAGAGGCACATTTTATGACTTACCGGCCATATCTAGAAGAGCTGTGTTTGCTGAAATCATCGCATGGAAAATGGGCATGCTGTGCATGTATTTGCTAAAAAAAATATGAAATTTTCAATCGTCAGACTCTCTGGAGAAGGCCTGCTCAAATGTTACCTGTAGGCTAGAATACTTTTTTGGTCGGCACGGAGACTAATCCCACAGTCCCCGAACCCCCGAACTTCTTACACAAACGCAGTCGCTCTCATATTCATGTCAGCTACCTAATCATCTAGATGCTGATAATTACACGTAGATTTTCCAAGGGGAGGTTTATAATAATTTTTCGGTCCATTTACATTTACCTGCTTTTTTGGAATTTTTCTTAGTCCATAACTATTTATTTTGCAAAGACATAGCTTTTTTTTTTTTTTTGTGAAAATGCTCCTGCCAGCATTTAGAGTTTGTAGCGGAAGCTAAAGTTGGATTCATCAAATTTTGCTACCTGCCATCGAGATCAAGTGAAGCCTAGTAAATATTATTATCAATCCAATACTTCCTGCTTACCCTTGTTTTTTAATTTTGAAAATTATAATTTAAAATCTAAACCATTTGTAATGTTTAACGCATCTTGTTTTATCATTCTACTGAAGAACTATATTATAAAAACTAGCATTTTTTGATAATGAATATGTAACTATCAAATTTTTAAAAAAAAATGTATGGTAAATATATAACAATTTGCAATAAATGTAATTTTTTGATATGCTCGAGAAGTTATAAAACTTTTGAATAAGAAACTTTTAGTATATAAGTTTTTGAAATGATATAAATTATGTGATATAATGATAATGATAAGGAATAAAGATAATAAAGATAAAATAAATAGATTATTTATGTAGGTAGTTATGTAAAAATGATAGAAAAGTAGGTTATTTATATAGGTAGATGTGAAAAATAATTTAAAAATATGATAGTTGTGAAGAGTAAAAAGTTTTAAATTAAAAAGTTGTCAAGTTAAACAAAACACCCTTTAGAATCATAAATGAATACACATGAATAAATACGATAAATAGTTTAAATTTAAAATATACTTTTTAAAATTTGAAAACTAATGGTTGACTAAGAAGCGTTCATGTACGGTAAATATTTAAACATTAGGTCTTCTAAGGGAAAGATGCTATCACATGTTCTAAACTACTGAGAAGTACAAAATTCACTTGAAGTTCACGATTGTGAATTTTTTTAACAAAGTTATATTGGCGTTGTAATTTTGCAGAAAAAAATAGTCATGGGATTAAATTTGCAAAATCCCAAGAGAATCATTTTCTTAAATTGGGAGTAGGTTTGCTGTCTTTGTTATGATTAGGACCAGGTCAAAGCCTATAAAAAGAGATTTGCATTCAACCATCGTTGTCACCACGTAAGGGATTTTTGCATATAATCCCTCAAGGTTGCATATGTACTTTTTTAACCTCAAGTTTTATATTGGTAGAAGATAATTTCAAGTTTTAGAAATTTGCAGTTATGTTCCCTTTGATTAAGCAAGGTCTGTGAACTTCTGACATAAAACTATCAAAATAATCTTATAATTATCGTACCCAAATTCTAAATGGATTGTACTCGATTTCCAGTTTATTCGTAAGCCAGTTCTATTGGATATCTTTAAAAAATATGTCCACTTTGAATTAGATTATTTAAGATAATTTTTTAAGGGGATTAGAAGGGTATTATGATAATTTCATGTCAAAAGATAATGGGCATCGGAGCTATACTTACCAAATTGTGAAGTTGCTCACGGAAAATGTGATACATAGAATACGTTTAGTATTTGATAGAACTTTTAAAAATTTTAAGAATGTGTTTAGGAAGCGATAAAAATTTTTTGATGTAAAAGTTTTTCAGGAGAAACAATGATGTCATATAATAATGATAATGATAAAAAGTAAAGAAAATAAATTTAAAATAAATAGGTTAATTGTATAGGTATTTATGTAGAAATAATTGAAAAGCACGGTAATTATATAGAAAGATGTTAAACAATAATTAAAAATAGGAAAGTTGCAGAGAGTAAGAAGTTTTGGGTTGTGATCATATACACCTAGGCGCACTTTGTTTTGGTGCACACGGGTGCAAATGTTTATTTTTTATTTTTAAAAATTTTTTACATAACTGTTATTCTAAGTGTATTTAACATGTGTATCAATTTTTACCATTTTGTGAATTTTTAGATTTTTTTACCACTGACTTTTTAAAATTTTTAAAAATCTAAAAATCTCCAAAATTAATAAAATTTGATATACGTGTTAAATACACTTAGATTAACATTTTTATAAAAATGTTTAAAAAATTTTAAAAATGAATTAAATGCACCGGATGCACCAAGTCTAAGTGCGTTTGAATGCACTTAAGCATTCCCCAAAAGTTTTAGACTGGAAAATTCTGATTTAAAATTTTTTTCACTTATCCAAACACACCTTAAATTGAATTTTTTTTTAATATAAAACTTTTTAAAACATGAGAAGTGATATGATATTATAAAGGTAATAACGAGGAGCAAAAAGATTAAATTAAAATATATATATATATATATACAAATTATATGGATAGTTGTACATCGCTTCTCACATTTCAAAAAAAATTACATAAGATGTTAACAGATATGCGTAATGATAAGGAGCAAAAGAAAATTAAAATAGATAGGGTAGTTATATGATTAGTTGTGGTAAAATGATTAGTAATTAAGGTAGTTGTATAGGAAGATGTTAAAAAATGATTAGAAAATAAGTGCACGTTTGTTAATGTACGACAATGGGAAATTATGGTAATGTGTCAGAACATGTTTCCCAATGTCAATAATTACTTCATCAATATTCGTATTTTTTCACTTTTACCTCAACATTTTAATCATTTTTTCTTTCAGCAATCCTAATCATTCCAACTTTACCCATGTCATTTCCAATCAATCATACGATTTTCAAAATATTCTATTTTCCAATTCCTATCTCATCCCACAAAAAAATTAATTACCAAACGTCTCCTAAAATACTAGTGGAAACTAGAGAGTAAAAAAGTTTTAAATGGACAAGTTTATGAAAATGCAAAAAACACACCCTTAAGTTCAACAATTGCAATTTTCTAAAATTGAGAGACCTAAATACAAAAATTGAAATGATTTTTATCTGTGGAAAGTAGGGGTGGGAATCAAGGCAGGTCATACTAGATCAAGGTTTGTCCAACCGTAACCCTATTTTTATATCAAGTCAAGACAATATCGGTTTCATTCTCACTTTTTGTAATATGTCTTACGTCAAATTTCTAGTTGGTATCGGACCAGTTATAAGACGGCAGGTCAGGGAAAAAATACAAGTCAAATAAGAGAATTTTAAGAATTTATATATCTATCAAATATAAAGATACATCTATGCTAAATTTAAATATTATATATTTTTTATAATAGGAAGTACTCTATCCTTGCTCCCTTTCAACATGAAAGGAGTTAGGGATGGAGTAATCTAAGCAATTCATTGCCAAAAAATTATCTGTACAGATTTTTCCAAGTATAGCTTGGGGGGTTGCCCCCACCAAGATTGGTGATCCAAAAAAGAAACAGAAACTAATTCGGCTAAAAAATGAGCAACTGCATTTCCTTGCCGTAATACATAATGAACCGAAAAAAAACATTCACATTGAGAATAGACCTGATTTCAGCAATAATAAAACCCATCAGGGAGCTAATGGGTTCAACGTTGGACAGATAATTGCAAAGAATGAGAGAGTATTTCGATCTATGCGTGTCTGACATTAAGCTGGAGAGCCCACCTAAGTCCCAAAAGGAAAGTGATAGCTTCCATAAGTAGCGGTTCCAAATGTTATATACTTTAATATTTTACTAATTATTAGAAAACACATCATTAATAAAAAAAAATGAAAAATATAATATAACTTTATTAAAATATGTTAATATACTAAAATTATATGTAGATGTGCAAATTCGTTTTATTGATTCTTATATTGTTTGATGGATAAATTGATTCCTTTATTATTTTTTTTTTGATGACACGTTCTTTTATTATTGATATACTTAATTATAACAAATGTGAGAATTTTGAAAAAAAAAATTAAGATTTAAACATAAGCTTATATTTTTAATAAATCAGTGTACGTGAGTGAGTCGGGATATAGTTGACCCACTTCAACCCCTTTTTTTTTAATTCGGATTAAAATTTCTTATTCACCCCTCTACAGTGTCAAAAAAGCATTACTTTTAAAACATGCCAAAGTTAGGGGCGGGTGACGGGTCAACCCGCTATATTCCCACCCCTATAAATGCAAAGTCCTTGTCCCTGTACTGCGTCATGCGTGACGTTCGGTGCCAACTCGAAATTGATCATCAGCCAAAAGCCAACCTCTCATTCATTATCCAAATCTTATTTTTAAAGTTTCGATTGAACCTTAGTTTAAAATTACTAATTATTTTCAGAAACATCTATAGGAAAAGAATACCTTGAGGAAATTTTATCTTCAACACCACTCTTGAAATAATATTGATGTCATTTAAACAGTACGGGGCCAACCGCGCAGCGTTTTAATTGGAAGCTACAATCTATAAAGCTCAGACTCTGGTTAGGCTTTATTTCAAAAAATAAGCCACAAATACCAAAAGAAGTTCCGTAAAATTCTTATAAAACCTGGTTTACCCTGACTTTAAACGTAATTACGAGAAATCCGGTTGATCCTTTTTGTTTAAAATTCATGTGCATGGGGATCTCCATGGATCGGAGCTAAGGCTGAGCAATTGTCCGCATCAAACTTTGAAAAGTTATTTGCAAATGATTATTTTTAAAATTTTAAAAAAATACAAAATAATTATTTTTATATTCTATCTTACAACTTAATTATCCTATTACAAATTTTGTCCAATTTTACCCAACAGATGTAAACCAAATAATAAATCTATGGATAATTTGCAAATATACCTATATAGTTTTAGAAATTATAAATAAATCCCACATAATTTAACTATAATTACAAATAACCTCCACACACTATTATAACACCGTCATTGAGTGGGTATATAAACATTCAAACTATATAGGTATATTTGTAGTTTTAAAAATTAAGTGATATATTTAATTTTTGCAAATAACTCTCATATAGTTTAACCAATTGCAAATAACCTCATGCCATGATGAAACAATGATGATGTCATACAAGTGTGGGGATTACTTGCAATTATGGTTAAACTATATGAGGTGATTTGCAATTTTTGAAACTATATTGGTATATTTGCCATTTTGATCGAACTAAGTGGAAATATTTGCAAATTACACTAAATGTACTGAAGACACTGCTAGCTCCTGAAAATTACCCTTACAAATTCCCTTGCAAAATGATTAATTTAAAATTAATTTAAAAACTTATAAATCCTCCTTAATCCTTATACAGCCAGTCGATCTCTCCCGGGGCATGGCCATGGAGGATGTAGAGTATGACAATCGGTGACGAAGCTTCTCGCAAATACAAGAAAAAGCAATTAATTCAGTTAAAATAATTGATGCGTCTAATGAAAAAACAGTTGTATATGCATAGAGACAGCTGCATATTAGTTGTGGCATATCATCGGTCTCCGACTAAAACTATTATAAATTTAGTTTTACATAATACTTTTATGCAGCAAAACCTCAGTTGTTGCCTTTAACTACCATATGCAAAACGTGTTCCTGCTTATACTATTTTATGCAACTTTATACATTTTTTCTTAGAACTTGTTGCATAAAATAATTTCTGTAATAAGGTCAACAAGGACCTCCTTGTTGGTCCTGAGTTTGTGATAAAACCTAAGAGGAGATGAGTGAATTGGGTTCTTGAAAAATTCTTTGGCAAATTAAAACTTAACCCCTTATGAGTTTAATTCCTATGATGAAATATATTAAGAGAGAGAATGAGAGTGTACAAATAAAATATAAAATGCAAGCAATCAAACCATATAAGAGACAATAATATATAGTGGTTCAGGCAATTTTTCTTACTCCACTCTTCCAAGCATACACTCGTTATGTCTTGGGTTCCACTATTATATATTTAATATAGTCTATAGTATCAACTCTCTTTTATATTATAGCTCTAGGCGGTATATACAATAATCACTTGTTTGTGAGACCAACTCTAACCAATTGAGTCTAATCTATCGGTGAAACAAACTCAAACTAATCAAGTAAAACTCATTCGTGAGACAAACTCTAAACAACCCCCTTGGTTTGTTTCTTCTTGAATTCGGTCTCCAATACCAACCCAAGGCAACAACACAAAATAAAATAAATAAAAGAGAATTTATATTTTATAATGTGTAATCAATCAACACCGAAAGTTCCTTGTTATGTGAAGAAGATGATCTTATAAGCTCACTTGAAGTAATAGCACTTAAAGCTTTAATATTTATTCAAATGATGTCAACAATCTTGATAGAATGTGTAAGCTCATCTTGTATTTCTCTCATTTCTTCACATTCGTACTTCAACGATACTTACATAGGAAAAGAATATATAGCTGTTGGAGTAGAGGTTTTAGTGTGTTTAATTGTCTAACATTTTAATTTTCGACCGTCATAGGGTGAAGTCGCACGTGTAGTGGACACGGGATGAGTAGAGACGACTTGGGATAAGTGAAGTCGACTTCGGTTACGACTTCGCTTTTGCTAGAACTCATTGTCCATTGCTATCTAAAATTTTGCCATCGAAGTCGGAGGTGGAGTTGACTTGGCTGTGAGACTTCACTTTGTGAACTTACTATATATGAATTCGAGCTCTTGAAACTTAAATTATTTCACATTTTCATTTTCATATATACAATTAGAGATAAAATACCTAAACACACTTACATATATTCATTAAATCCTTTTTAGTGATATTTCAATTATTTATTAATTTTCAATATCAAATTAACCTTTCTTAAAAAAAGCATATGATCAACACTCCTATCTGGAGATCTCCTATTCCTATTAAGTGCACGTCTGAGAGACACTAGTATTGAGCTCTTCCTTATGTGGCTTTTCTTTATATTATTTGATGTACTAAGAGAAATAAAAACATGGACCTCAAGCGTATGTGTCCGGACTTGGAGCCAACTAGCAAAGGCCATGTTCACTTGGAGGCCCAACCATGGGAAGGGCTTTTCATGAGAGAAGAAAATAAAAAGGAGTAGGGGCATTATGATAAATTTATAATGTGAATACATTTATTAAAATGTGTAAGTATATTTAGTTTTTTGATAAATTTTGAATTATATGTTCACAAAATCTCAATGTATCCCATTCATTTTGTGGATCAACAACTAAAACATGCATGGACAAAAATTTTCATTATCTGATATTTTTAAAAAATTATTTGTGTAGAAAATATTATTTTTAATAAGATTTCATTATAATTAGTAAAGTTCAAAAA
>JAXCLR010000063.1:2185193-2200562 GCA_035584095.1 Annona squamosa | reverse complement strand
ATATTAACAGCTTCATGAAAAAATTTTCAAAAAAAAATAAAAAAAAATAGGTGTAGTACACCTGGGTGCATCGAGTCCGAATGCACCCAGGTGTACATAATTGGGTCCCGGTTATGCCCGTTGAAAGAGCTGTGCAAAATTGCAAATATGCTTATTTGAGGTGCTTTTGAATTCGGCGCCTTCTACAGAACACACGGCCGTGCATTATTTACTCCATTCGGACAAACAAGCTCTAAAGGACGAAAAAGTTATTCGCGGGAGGTATTCTGCATACAATCTCCTAAGTCCTAACTAGGCTCGTTTGCAAAATCAAGTTTTGGGGGTTAAATTGGAAAGTTAAAAGATTATGGGGAGGCAAGTACAATAAGCCCATTTAATTAATTTTTCTCTATCGCTTTCCATGATTACGCCAAATCTCAAAAACCACCTAATCCGAGTCTCACCTTGGATATCCTTCGGTGACGTTCCTCGCATGTGCGTCCTCCGGGTCGCCGATTAGACACGCGTGAGGCTGAGCTGGCGCCTCTTCGTCTTCCTTCGTCCTTCCGAGTTTCTGTTACTCGCCCGAGCGCAGCCTCTCCGCCACACACACTCTCTCTCTCTATAAAAGCCCTAGCAGGGCTCGATTCTTCTTGGAATGAAGAGAGCAGTTCGCTCATCTGCCCGACGCCAGATCTACTCTCCCATGCCGGCGAGCATCGACTCCGTGCCAGCTTTCGGCGACCTTCGCCGGCTCCTCCTGACGCTGCTGCTTTTCTTCGCAGCCGTCGCTTTCCCTTGCGCCGTCATCTACCGTTCCATGCGCCCGTCCGGCACCGTTCCCCGCTTCGGCAGCGTTTTGCCTGAAGGACGGGAGCCTCTGATCGTTGTTGATGATTTCGCCGTCCGCGTCAGCGATAATGAGTCGGTGAGTTCCATTTTCGAGAACATTGCTTCCGTTTGTTTGTTTCGAGTTTTCTGATTGCTGTGGTTCCGCGGCCCTGAGTGAGTGAGCATTTTGCTGGCTGGTAGGAGCTGTTGAGGTTTTGCGATTTTCATTTCGGAGCTGAGAGACGTAATAGAAAACAGAGCAGGATGCTGCCAATCGTCAACCGTCATATTGCGTGCATGATATTCTTGTTCACTGAAGTAATTTTTTGGATTTGAATAAGTTATTTGGTAGGATTTGGGCGTTCGTTTCGTCAATTTGCCAATGAGGAAATATTGCACTGTATATATGGCGTTTGTGAACACAAATCCACGAATACAAGTGGCCGCGCAAGCTCATCGTCTGAGAATGTCTTGATTAGAAAGTGTTCTCGCCTATGCAGACTTTTATAGAAGGGCGCTGCTTGGCAACGTTTTGTTTTCGATTTTATTATTATTTTTTTCAAAAGCAATTTCGGTAATCTGTAACGGGCGGGATTTGGTCGGTGCCTTGCTCTTAATCTTGTCACTGATTTTTAAGTGCCGCCCGTTTTACGTTTGAACTTTCAGTGACGACAACCTTTTGTCCTTTCCTTTGTTGGCTTCTGATAAATGTTAATCAGAGATGTTTCTCTGCACATAACTGGATTGATTTCAGTAGTACTAATTATGGAGATTTGAGGCATAATCGGCACCTTCGAAACTTTGAAAAATATCTTTGGTGCACGTACGAAGTACGACAACATTGCTTTATATAGATGCATGTGTTGTTGCTGAAATCTAACTTTTAAATCTCAGACTACAATTACTGAAGTTACAAATTTAAATTGTAGGCTAGCCGTTGGATAATTTTATTCTGTACAGTTTTTACTCCTTCAATACTTTGATTGAGATTCCTTTATTTTGTAATTTTTTGCATACCTGGAATCAAACTTAGAATGGGAACAATCAGTACATACATGGAAAATAGGGTTCTAGAACGGCATCGTCATACGCATGCATATATGCTATAATTTTCCGTTGATGCTATTTGTCCAGCTTTATGACCGCATGATTTGACTATTCCAGCCATCTAGATGATGGCCATTAGTAAGCGTTTGTATCGGGATTGACCAATTGCCTTGTTTTTTGGCATCTCTTAGCGCTACCGAAATAGACTTCTATTGCCATTAAAAGTCCTACTTGTACTGCCATAAAAAGTTCTGTCATTGCAGAAAACAGCTGATCAAGCGATGGAGTTGGAGCAATTATCAGTTCTGATATCTGAGTGCTAGAATGATATCTGAATGTGGTATTACGTAGTGGTGGGTTTGCTCCGTGCATAATAACTTTAAATCCTTACCGAGTGAAATGAAAAGGCTGTTGCATGAAAGCCTATCCACCGCGCATGGTAAATGTTAATGATTAGACCAAATGGTTAAGATATTCCACTAGGGAAGATTATGGATCTCTCTTTCTCCCTCTCTCTTTCTGTCAGTGCAAATGTGGATAACATTGCTTTTTTTTTTTTTTTTTTTGCCTGGTTTTCATGAGTATCCTCTGCATAAATTGCACTAACTGGTTGAAGTTTACTTTAGTTGGCATTGTATTTCTAGTGTTTCTAAAGCACACTTTCATGTGAGAAATTGTGTGATATGATCAACCTCACTTGTTTTATTTTTACTTATTTTTTGGTAATTAAATATGCAACTTCTGTAGGATAGTGAGGATGTCAGGCTGCAGAGGATCTTGAAGGAAGCAGCCATGGAGGATGGGACAGTTATATTAACTACTATGAACGAAGCATGGGCAGCACCTAATTCAATTCTTGATCTTTTTCTACAAAGTTTCCACATTGGGTATCACACACATAGACTATTGGACTACTTGGTAATCATTGCTTTGGACCGCAAGGCATATACTCGATGCTTATCTGCACATACCCATTGTTTTGCTCTTACCACCGAAGGTGTTGATTTCTCGGGAGAGAAGTACTTTATGACTCCTGATTACTTGAAAATGATGTGGAGAAGAATAGATTTTCTACGCTCTGTTCTTGAAATGGGATTCAATTTCATTTTCACGGTAAGTACTTTTTTAATTTATTGTCTTGAATGGTCTATAAAAATTTGGAGTTTTAAAGCCTATGCTCATACTTAATGTTTTCTGTCAACACTGTTGCGTCAAATATTTCATTGTCAGATTGTATAGGTTATAATTCTCACCAACCTGCATTCTAAGAATATGATATTTCTTTTCTTGCCTAAAATAATGTTTTCTGTTCATAACTATTTCCAGTATTGTCTGATAATATGGTAGAATTTTTTATGGTGACTGGCAAAATATTGCAGCACACCATAGCAATATGTTGGTAAACATCTTAAGCAAAAAAGATTGGCGTATTAATTTTGGTATGAGACTGGGTATGCAGATATTTGGAGGTTATGTGGAATCACCTTTTTTTTTTCTTCATCCACCATTCTGGAAGAACAGGTGTTTCAAAGGCCAGAAATAAATGACTAGAATTGGATCATGCCCATGAGCAAAGATACAGCATACTGAAGTAAACGAATTAAAGTATAGTGAAGTATCCTCAGAAAGAGTGCTGGCTAGTGCTGTGGAAGTGTGAGGTGCTAAATTCCCATCATTGTTGTTAGGAGTGTCATTAAATATTCTCAAGAAACAAAATTTTTATCATTATTTTGTCTTATTAATGTGATTGTTTCTTACATAACACACACCTACCTACAGTATGCTTGTCTTATCTGGCACAGTCCAAGTATGTGGCTTTGATCCATCATCCATGCATTCTCTTCCTTTCACTTTCCATGACAGACTTTGTAAAGGAAGCAAAACGAGTTTGTGAATTTCTGACATCAATTGTGCATCTAGTGAAACTGTGTCATCAACAGCCTACCTCGCACATCAATTTTCGGGCAGGCTTGCCTTTTTCCTAATTCATTGCTCTTAGTTTTCCTACCTACTTCTGTCATGAACAATTTAAGGCAAATCATTTAAGTTTGTCTCTTGATTGTGTTTTTTCATCAAACTGTAGTTCTTCTGCTAGTGTCTCCTTATTGATATTTCTGACCATTCCTCTAACTGAAGTAGATGAAAGATCACCCTGATCAATCCTAATACACTTTAAGTTAGCTTCTGCTTAATTTGCATTAAGTATCATTTCAGTTTGTTTTTCCTTTTCCACGTAGGATGCTGATATAATGTGGTTCCGGGATCCATTTCCTCGTTTTCATCATGATGTTGATTTCCAGATAGCATGTGATCGGTTTTCAGGTGATCCAAATGATCAAGATAATATACCCAATGGAGGATTTAACTATGTAAAGTCTAACAATCGAACAATTGAGTTCTACAAGTTCTGGTATGCTTCAAGAGAGGCGCATCCTGGGCTGCATGACCAGGATGTGCTGAATGTTATAAAACTTGATCCATTTGTTGCTGACATTGCATTGCAAATGAAATATCTGGACACAGCTTTCTTTGGTGGATTTTGTGAACCCAGTAGAGATTTCAATAAAGTCTGTACAATGCATGCAAATTGTTGTTATGGTCTAGCTAGCAAACTTCATGACTTAAGAATTATGCTTGGAGACTGGAGACGGTATATGGCATCATCACCAAGTTGGAAAGCATCTCGGCTTTTGTCCTGGAGGGTGCCACAGAATTGCAGGTAAGCTGTGAGGAATCTAAACAAGGTTATTCCAAGTCTTGCTCCACTTTGCGTATGAAAAATGATGTGATATTCAGAAAAATCATCTTTGTCCTGCTTTGCTTCAAAATGTGGATGCGCATAGCTTGAAACAAGGCTTTCATTGCTGCCCTATCAGATGATGACATCATTTTGTGTCAGCCTATTGTCACACCCTGTAACTTCCCTTTTTCTCTGCCCAAATGCCTGTCCTAGGGTAGCTGTAAGAAGAGTTATTAAGATATATGTTTAATTGTCATGTGGGCAAAGATGTGGATTACCTAAATTTTAAATCAACCTTATTTTTATGAAGCATGATTGATGCTCTTTAAAGGATGGTTCCATTGGAAGTTGCATGTCATTTGCCTCTCGTATTTGGACTTTGATACAGTACACCTGGGTGCTTTAACTCATTTTTTTAAATTTTTTTGAATTTTTTTTATAAAACTTTTAATTTAAGTGTATTTAACATGTGTATCGATTTTTACTATTTTTAGATATTTGATTTTTTATTTTTGAAAATCAGTGGCATTTTTAGTAATTTAAATAAATATCTAAAAATAAAAAGTACTGATTTTTAAAAATAAAAAATAAATATTTAAAAATCTCCAAAATTGGTAAAAATTGATATGCATGTTAAATACATTTAAATTAACAATTGTATAAAAAGAGTTTTAAATTTTTTTTCAAAAAATGGGTTAAGCACACCCGGTTATAATGAATCATTCCCGCTCATATTTCTATTATCATTTTGTATTCAGTTTGGATGCACTGCGCCCGTAGCGATCTATTGAGACTGAGGTTGCATGCGGGAGACCCAGCTTAGCCCAGTGCAGCTGTACGTACCTAGCTTGTTCCAGTTCCTTGTTTTATTGGATGGTATATCCCGAACTCTTGAAAATTTTATGTTGTTTTTCATACATTGGACAGTGGATCATGTGGCGATCAGTCAATCTGTTCTCCAACGGATCATTTTCATCATATTCAATGGATTTGCTGCAGTAAAACCATCACCTGTATGGTTTGAAACTAGTGTCCATTTGATGAAGTATACTGCTAGGTCTCACACCCTCCATGGCCCCACTCAGAGGTTCGCATTTGTGAACCGATAATGTCCAGCTCTAAATATATATTTTTTATTATATCACCCACATTGGATGACTAGGCAACTGATGGAGATGCACTCTAGGGGAGCGGTAAATGAGACAAATGCCTCAACCCAACTTCAAACCTTGGACCTCCAACCCACATGCGTCCTATATACACACATGTTAATCATTTGGTCATCCAAGTGGTAACAGCTGTAAATATACTTGATGTTACTTTTCGTTTCAAATGGTCCATTTTACCAATAAGCAATTCATTAAATGGTTCCTAAGCATGACTTGTTGGCAAATAGCCTGATTATGTCCAGGGATGTTGCTCATTGCCAAACTATAAATGTACTTGATGTTAGTTTTCATTTCAAATGGTCCATTTCACCAATAATCAACTTCATTAGGTGGTTCCTAAACTTGACTTTCTGGCAGACAACCATAATACCTGCACTCTCTTAGAAATTAGGATACACCAAATGTTTCAGACTGGAGTAAGTTTAGCATCCATCCTGAGACTGCTCTTAAAAGTTGGCATAGAACTCTTTCAGCCTGCGATTTCTTTAGTCATCTCTGTTCTGGCCGGATATGTAGACATGCCTGATGTTGAATGTTGAACTTGTCTGCAGGATTCTTAGTAGTGGTTAATGATGCATGTATTTGATTCTGAGGAGGATTTATATTTAAAAGGGTTAATTCCAAATAGGACTCCAAATTATGCCCTTATTTATGAATATGATCTAACATCGAGAAAAATGGCACATATGACCTCAGATTCTATCTGTAATTCCAAATATGACCGCTCATTAGCTTTTGTCAGTTAGGGGGAGGGAAGATTTTTTTTAAAACGAACAAATTGCTCTTAACTTTTCTTATAAAAGGGTATTCTGTTAAATAAAGCATGGTTTTGAAGCAAACAATATTTAGTCATTTGTGCAATTTGATATCGATGCACAAGTGATGCCCCTTTATAACAAAAAAATTGTGAAGGGTGATTTGGTATCAATTTAACGAGTATAAATAGAAGCTAACAACATTGTTATATTTGGAATTGTGTAAAATCTTTTGTTACCTATGCCATTTTTCGAAACATGTAAATTGGAGCATAATTTGTAGTTGCATTTATAACTAACCCTATTTAAAATAATAAGAAGATGGTAACTTCTTGCATTTTCATTTACCTGCATGTCTCTTTACCATTTCAAATGGAATCATTAACACATATTATGGATATTATACTTGCAGGATCAAGACAATTTGTCTTTGTAGAGGTTGAGTAGAAATTAGAGAAGCTCAAGAGGGCCGTTGCCCTTGTGTGTTTCCAGAGATGTAAATGTCCATATTCATGAACACCAGATGAAAGCAATAGATCCCACACCAATCCTGTGTGGGGTTCCTTTTCCGTGCACATTTTTGGAAGGTAATTTTGTGAGCACTTACGTGTTCTAAACTTGTTGAATAATTTTGCCATATGAAACGACGTCCAAAGGGAACATAGGTAGGAATTGTAAGGAAACCATTAGATTTCTGTGGTAGTGCATTATAGAGTTATTCCGCCATACATTTGGTGAGAGGTCTCCCCTACAATACTTTAAACACTTGGTCGTGTCAACCCAAAGAAAGTCAGTTGCACATTGTGATAAGAATTATACAGATAACGTGATTTTTTCCTGTTAAACGGTGTCATGGTGTCAAAGATCAGAATCCTTAGGTCACAAGTTTTACCTCCGAGGGGTGACTTAGAAGGCTAAGTAAAATAGATGAATGAGGTCTATAAAAAAAAAATCAATAAATAAATAAAAGGGGAATGAGTTGACTAGAGATCAAATTCAAATCAGAAAATTGCCTTATTATTCTTTTTTATATGCTTATCCATGTGTGTAGAAGTCATGTTGGTTGGATATTGAGGTTACATATGGCAAATAATAACTTTGTAGAGTATTTGTAAGATGTTTATTATGGCCCACCTGAACATCCTACCCACATAATTTTTACTAACAGAATTTGTTTTGATTTAATAAAAAAACATGAAGATGGGGTTCCAATTGATGGTCAAAAATTTTCGCTTCTCATTGAAATGTTTCCCAGTATACAGGTTTTCGCTTCTAAGCAATGCATTTTTCACTTCACTGACGAATAGGGGGAAAAAAATTAGGAACCTGTTCCACACCAAGGCCGATACAAGGTGAGGTCTTAAGGACCGTAAATGCCAAGGTTATAAGCTAAAGTGATGACTCTGCAGAGTCACTTGCAGCGACAAAGAGCGGCCGACCCTTGCAGGCATGAAAATCCCAGGCCGGCCTACATAATAATTACGAAACTAGACTGAGGGCCTTCAAGGAAAAGAGTAGGAACTGCAATATTTGTTTTGACTAAAATTATATATATACAAGAATGATTCTAGGAAACCACTCTCTTATGTAAGTCTTGATAAAAAAAATTTTACTCTATTGGTTGTCTTTAGTGTTATTTATATTATTATGGAAATTTTTTTATTTATTTAGTGGGATTGTGCATTGCTTTCATTTATAATTTTGTAAAATCAATGTAATAAAATGATTTAATGCTAAATATCATTTTTGAAGTAGTATTTGAACATTTAAACTATCTAAATTGTCATTGCATAGAAGTGATTTTATGTAATCCACTTCAATTTTAAGATGTTGATGATTGATGCAAAATTTTATTTATTTCTTATATTTAACGTCACTTGTTTAGCTTGAAGACCAAGTTTCATCTAAATTAAATTTATGTATGGGCCACATTTGATTAAAAATAGATATATTTGTGTAAAGTAGGAAAAATGCTTAGATTTATTTACATATGTATTAGAATATAATAATACTTTATAGAAACATTTATCCACGTAACAATAATATTTTAGATAGTTTAAATTAGGAGTGCAACTTGGGTAGAGTATTCATAACTACCCATCGACTCAACTCTAATTTAGGTAGGATAATGTATAAAATATTATTCATGGGTACGAGTAGGGTACAGATTATTATTTATCTTCTTAAATAGGGCATAGGTAGGATAGATATATTGGGTACCCGGAACCAACCCGCATAGGTATAATTATATATATATATATGATATATATAGTATATAGTATGGGTTGTGTTTTGCCTTTGATGTCCTGTGTGCATATCAATTTTAATCAAATTTATGCCTTGCCGTGGATTATGAAGTAAGAAACTTGTGAGGTTTTTATCGTATTGACTTCCAAAAGCCTTTTATAAATAACCTTTTGAATTGTAATTGTAATATATTAATTATTTTAATAATTGAATTGTGACAGTCTAAACTTTATATTTTTTATATAATAATGTAAAGTACTAGTGATTTTAAAATATAAATAAGTATTGCTTTATATTATTTAAAATAATATAGAAATATTTCTTAAGAAAACATTATATTGGAGTATTAAAAAAACCAATTTGTAATTAAAATTGGAACTGTTCTTATGGGTAATGGGTAGGATTAGATATATTAGTAACTAAACTAATAAATGGGCAGGGTAGGGTAAGGTTTTTGCAAATAGGGTATGAGTAGGGTAGACTATTTTCCAAATTGAACCAATCCGAGTTGAACCCCTAGTTTATATGTTCAAGAATTATTTTAAAATTGATATTTAATATTAAACTATTTTATTATATTAATTTTACGTATTTATAGATGGAGGCTATAACCGATGAATTTAAATAAATGAAAAGATTTCCATGATAACATAAATGATGTTAACTCTAATAGATGGAGTGGATTTTCTGTACATATTTAAAAAATAGTAAAACTTAATTTATAAATTAAACACATTTAGATTTATAGTTTTATAAGAAAAATTTTAAAAAATAGATTTTTGTACTCAGATCCACTGAATTTTCAATACATGTGTATGCATTAAAACATTATTCTAGTAAAAATGTCCTATTTTCTATCATGTTGATATCTGCGTATTAAATGAAAGTATTTTGAAAAATTCATAATACGCACTATGTTTAACCCTATTGATTATGTTTCAAAAATTTTAAATATATCTATTATGTTTGCATCTAATCTTAACAATGCTTATTATATTAGAAACATTAATAAACACTATTAGCCTATATGTGAAATTATTAATATGCTCATTAAATTTTGAGTTTGATTGAAAATTTTGAATGTCATAATTCACAACTGTCCTAATTGTACAATTGCTATGAATGTGTAGTCCTAATTTTGTTCTTCTTCAATTTTGTTTATCGTTTATTATTTTATACTGAGGTATTTTAGGCATTTATTGAAATATAACTACAATTTAAACAAATATATTTGAATATCAATTAATTTATCTAATAGACTTTAGTGGAATAGATATTTTGGGGATTAAATGCAAATGTAATTGGTTTATTAGGATTTTTAAAATGTTATGGGTGCATTTAGGATTAACCTGAAACATAGTGAGGATATTTAAAAAAAACCTTAATAGAAAAGTACAATGAACATGCCTTGGATATTGGAGGACGGTAGACAATTGTGTGAGATAGCTTGGCATCCCACTCCATCACCAAGCCCTGTTTCTAATCTATCTTAATGTCCTTTCCATTTCCTTATTACCTCTTCCTTTTGCCGATTTGGACGTGGAAGGGAATGGAAAAGGATATACTGCTTCCGGGGCATTATTGTAGAGCAGACAACCTATCCATCAGAATTTTTAAGTGTCAGATGCAATGTTTAAGCTTAAGCTCCATTTTTCATCCACGGAGGATATGCATCTTCTGATTGATGGCCGGATTAACAAATCAGAAACCGCAGCCATGAAAGAAGTTTGAATCGGATGATGGAGTACTAAAATTGGTGCTCTGTGGGGTAAGGGCATACGTCGAGGTCTTTATAGACATTTCACACAATCAGCACTGTATAAGCTGATAGTCTAAAATGCAAAGAAATCAAACTTCTCAATATTAAAAATGCTAATAGTCAAATTCAAAGTTTAAAATGCAAATATGTAGAATTAAAAGAGTTTAAAATACAAATCACCCCGTAAACACTCCATGTAACAGGCTCTAATTTACTCCTAAGTAACTGAGATCTAGTCTTATAGTCATATTCTGTCAATATGAATGCAATAAACCAACCGTTTGTAACTTAGAAGTTAATGCTTTAAGCCATTAAGCCAGTCTCTTCCACGTCCTTTAGATCAGTTCCAGTAAATGAAAATGATCAATGATTGGAGGTGGTGATAGACATGAATAGAAATTAGATTTATTTTTCCACCAAAAATTGGATTTATTGCGGATATCTCAATTAAAGGGAGGAAGAAAGGAAGGAAAAAAAATTCCACTTTTCCTTGTTAATTCCTTCCAATATCACTCGTCCGACGATACAGTTACTTGGGACTTCCCTTAATGTCCACCGGTTCGACACCTGTGACAAACTCGTGCTGTTTCCCAAGGTCGAACCTTGGACGTAGCAAGGGTGTGCCCAAGATGCATGCCACCTGCGCCGAAGCGTGGATGCGTAGTGGAGACTTGCTATAATTATATTAATCCATTTTAAGCTCCTTAATTACAGACAGATTATTGCACGATCGATTTCTTCCAAGGCATGGATTATCGATCGCATAAGAATCCCCTACAAATTTCTGAGATGCTTTGGGCATATTCAGATCAATCTGCCTCCAATAGAAATTTGCAAGTGCTCGTTCTCGTATGACTTAAATCACAAAAGCCTACCATGACATGTCAGAAAAAAGCCGAAGATGACAGCAGACTTCTGGTAAGATTATATGCTTTTATGAAATAACATATTTTGATTGCATCAATGCTCATTGTTCAGGATTATAATCTTGGGAAACAGGAGAAAAACTACATTGCGATCATGTGTAGTGTTGCATAGGATGCAAAGTAGCTAGATGCCGTTGATTACTGAATCAACATGAGATGGATGGTTGAAATATGATCAGGCAAGATCCTCATTTCCATGTTCAACACCGTAAGTCCGACACAGTCTGTGGAGCTTGGTTAAACCTAGAATCAATAATTTGGCAAGCTTATTCAAGCCAGTATAACTAAATTCAATGATATTATCGAAGTACAGTCAAGCCCATAGGATTAAATTTAATAATGTTGTCAAATTATTTTAAGAACCGTCAACGCTTCTATTTAAACAAAGCTTGTTAATATGTCCAGTTGGCAATAGCAATGTTAACGAAATTGACAATAAAAAGATATATATATTAATGAATTCGAAGAGTCACAATTCAATGCGCCCACTTATTGCATACGGTTGCATGGCCCTTTTTAATTTTTTGGTTGTGTGGCAGATATGTGGGATAGTGGGAGCCCAAGGATGAACATCTTACTGATGGAATTTTTCTTAGAACTTTAAAAATAAAAAATCAAGCCGTTTCCTGTTACGTGATTTTTTTTTATTTTTTGAAATTTAAAATATTAAAAAATATAAAAGCTGTACATATGAAAATTCATGCTTGGCCCACTCGAATTTCAAAAAGAACCAAAAAAATGAAAAAGTAAAAGGGGTCGTGTAACCATGTGACTAAAGCTCAAGGCACGCAGATAGAGTGGATCTAGTTACTATGCATAATCAAGTACTATTAAATTTGATCAAGCTTGATCAAATCTATAAAAATTATTGATACGTGTCAACATGACTGGTGCTCTCAGAACTCTAGAAGCAAAATTCTCATTCCACGCCCACCAAACTGTAAATTCCAATTTTACCCATATTTGTGTAAAATAGCATATCCCAAGACTCGAGAAATAGAGATAGCTGTGCTTGGTTGATAAAAAGTGCTGCTTGTGTCCACGCGATTGGTGCTTTGATCCCCGAAGCTTTGTGTCTTCCATTTGAGAAACGTTGATGTTATAGGCACGGACGGAAGCGAAACGAGATGGGCCAGATCAGAATTAGGCCCAAGACACGTTGGAGCCCATAAGTAGGGCATGTCGGTTAAGAAGAGGCACGTGGGTGGGAGCCATGAACACTAGAGAAGCGTCCTCCGCGACGCCATTTAAATATGCAGAGACAGCAAGAGTATGGCAGGAAAGATTCGAAGCTATTTTCCTAGTTTGCTTTGCAGCTGTATTTCCAGTTTCTTCTAACTCTTGTAGGAAACATTCCTTCTCTTGCAATTAATAAATCAGTGTTTTCCATTACCCAAACAATGATAACATGGAACTTCTCTACCGATATATATATTGGGCCGAGTAAACAGCTTAGTAGCTGAAATACAGGAGCTTAGTGAGTAAAACGTAGCCAAGATACCCAAAGCTCATTTCAGCAGAAAATTGCCGTAATAGCTCAATGACACCGATATACTTACGAATTCATACGTATTCAAATGCCGATTCGGTTAACCCCGAGATCAAGTAAAACGGGTAACGGCATCTCACGATATAATCCAGAGGTTCGAACGGATGAAAAACCCATAGCTGCGAGAAATGATTAAAATAGCATCCGATTCTGGATTCCAAAAATTCTGTCTTCCTTACGTTTTGCAATCCGTTTTTTCAATTTCATCTTCGCTAAATTGAATGCCTGTATCGTTTATTTATTGAGGAGTGATCCTGTTAGCCCGGACTAAGTAAATGTCTCACTTAACCCACCTTAAAAAACTTATTTACAACAATTTTTTTTTTTTACTTTTTTCTTCATGCACTTGTTTATCTAAATGTATTTAACATATAGACCAAGTTTTACCATTTTTGAATATGTGTATATATTTTTTTTAGATTTTTAAAAATAAAAGTATTTTAAATACATATATACATATAAATGTTTTAAAATCTCGAAAAAATAAATAAACATATTCAAAAATGGTAAAACTTGATTTATATATTAAATATACTTAGAGAAACAAACGTATGAAGAAAAAAACAAAAAAAATTATTTTAAATAGAATTTTTGAGGCTTTTACTTAGCCCGCGCTGACAGTATCATTCCTCTTATTTATTTTCTTAGACTTTGCTGCTGTGAAACGGGGTGCAACTTGTACCCTTTTAGTTTTGGCTTTTTCCGAATTTTTCTTACCCGAACTATACGTCATATTCTTCTCTATCGAAAAAATATTTTAATCATATCAGTATGCAAGAGTAAATATATGAGGTCCTCTTGACATTATATCTTTAATATTATAGACTTAAAAGCTTCCAAAGTAGTTTTTTCCATATTTAGACTAAAGAAATAATTTTGAATACAGCGTTTGACCTTTTCTCAAAATAAACAAAGGAAACCCAAGGGCTAAAGTTGCGGTCGGTTTTAGAAGAGATAGTCCATTTTTTCTTTAACGCTATTATTTCTACTCAAATAATATTAGATATTATTCCAATCGAATCATTGCAAAAATAATAGTGGCAACATTAAGCATTGACTGCTCGCAGTGTTGTCGTGAGAATGCTATGAGACATGCATATATGGGATCTCCTAAGGTGCACCGTGGTCAAATGGGGTTAATTTTGAATATGAAATCAAAACGCACACAACCCATTACATTTAATATAATTTATTTAACTAGAATACGAAAATCAAATATACGACGACCCCAAAAGGCATAAAAGTAACGTGATACAATTGTTTGATTTATATCAATTTTAAAGTTATTAATACATCTAAATCATCTTTTTTCCTATGTGGATGAAAAATTTTGTAAAATACTATTATATCCAAATACATACGTAATCTTCATCTCCATCCCCCATCTGATGGGAGAGATGAACTGATAAAACAAGCCGAGAAGTCAGTAAACAGACTTTTGGAGGATGAGAAACTATTTGGGGACAGAGAGCAAAGACTCATCGGATGCTTTTGGGCAACAGGAACACGGCATTCTTCCATCCGGCAGCATCGAATAGATGCAGAAAGAACATTATTGATGGGCTGCAAGACAGGAATGGGGCCTGGTTTTTTTATCAGAAAGAGGAGGAGGTAGCTGTCGACTACTTCAAATAGCTTTTCACTAGCTCTAATCCAAATCGAATTGAGCAGATCATCGATATTGGTGGACAGATGCTATCAACCGAGGAAAGAGAGGTTAGTTAAACCCCTGGAGCTGGACGAATCCTGATGGCGGTTAAATGTATGAAGAATACAAAGGCCCAGGGGCCTAAGGGGATGTCTAGTGGGTTCTACCAAAAACATTAGGAAACAGTGGGCCCTGACATCTTCGAGATGTGCAAAAAGGTGATGGAGTGTGGACACCCAGATCAGAGGAGGGATCAACTTCGGAAAATCAACGAGACTTACAATTATTCTCATCCCGAAGATAAAAGATGCTATTAAGATTACTGACTTCTGACCAATGAGCCTATGCAATGTTTTATATACGATCTTCTCCAAGATATTGGCAAACCGACTAAAACAATGCCTACACATTATCATTTTGGAGCATCAGAGCACCTTTGTTCCTGAGAGGCTCATCACGGACAACATGATTATTGCGTATGAAGAAATTCACCAGTTAAAGGAAAAGAAGAGTGGGAAAAAGGAAAGATAACGATTAAGCTGGGCATGTCTAAAGCCTATGATAGCGTTGAATGGAAGTTTTTGCTGGCAATGATGAGGAAGATGAACTTTAATGAAACATGGATTGGATGGATTGAGGCTAGGCATGTCTAAAGCCTATGATAGCGTTGAATGGAAGTTTTTGCTGGCAATGATGAGGAAGATGAACTTTAATGAAAC
>JAXCLR010000063.1:2161931-2174623 GCA_035584095.1 Annona squamosa | reverse complement strand
GCCAATTTTGAGTTAATTCGAGTTGATTACTAGTAGACCAAGAATTGCGCCAATTTTGAGTCAATTCGAGTTGATTACTAGGAGAGGTTATGTGGCAGATGAAAAGAAGATTGATGTAGGATATGAAAGACTTATTAGATGCATGAGCTAAGAAAAGACAAGCTGTGCAAACTGGAATGACACAACATGATTCATTCAGCTAACCAGTGTGTTGATAAAAGAAGCTTATGGCAATAAAATCAGCAATCTGATGCCCATAATTAAAGACCAACGATAAGACTGCGAGGGCCTCGTAAGAACAAAATAAGGACTATTATGTATGATGAATAATCTTTGCGTGCATTTGGGAAGAAGTGGAGGTAAAACTGGGAAAGTAGGAATGGGAAAAATTTTGAAAGAGAGAGTCATGTGATGTGATAGGGGTAATAATTAAGAGTAAAGGGAACCTTAGATAAAACAGTTGTATAGAAAAATGTAAAAAAATTATTGAAATGTAGATATAATAATAGAAAAGTAGGACAGTTAGGTAAGATGTTAAATCATATAAAAAGATATGTGGGAAGTGGGAACATTTTTTGTTTTTACACGTTGCCAAATGTACCTGCAGTATCACTCCATATCAGAATGAAGATGGAAAAATACACATTTTCAGCAGCAATAATAATAATAATAAAGTTGGATCTTTTATTTACCTTGTTCCATCCACTTCTATATATAGGCACTGGCCATGGCGCCAACCATCTTGAAAATGGCCGAAAAAGATGTCGCCAGACTTTGAGTAGAATCGCCCTTCACCATTGGCCTTTCCCTTCCAAAAGTTTGCAAACCAACGATCTCCAGTGTGAAAATAGAACCAGCCCTACATTACCATGACCATATGATGTACGCGATATTTCTTTTTTAAAAAAAAAATTTTTTTAAAAAGAAGCATTCGGTGCCAACAGAAAATATCTGTACTTGAAAAGCAAGAGAGTGATCACTTGCCTTGCCTGACTTCATTTCATTCAGAAGAGCAAAGACAAGCATGCACAGTCAAAATCACATTAATTAATTCATCACTGAAAATGGACATTTCACTCCAGGGCCTATTTGAATAGAAGTAGAATAATTTTACACAAATTATGGATAAAATGAAGGCAGCAGCGGTAGAAATAACATTAGTGCTGTAATTGAATAAAAAGAAAATAGAATGATAGAATAAAGATATAACAATCATAAAAAAGGATTAGGATGAGAAAGAAAGGATCAAACTCAAAAAAATATAAAAATGATGAAAAATTAGAACCGAAGAAAAATGAGGTGACTAGGTAGTTTTTATTTTGAACAGGAATAAAAGATCACAATTAATTTGATAATGATAAAGTGATATTGCTTCATTTCTGAAACAAGGAATCCATTCGATATGATGCAAAATGGATTTTTTTGTACCATTGATTGGAAATTTCTCAATAAAAAATCAGGCTAATCAGGTTTTATAGAAAAGGTTGAATTGGAGTTCGAAGAAGATGTCAATTCAGAGTTAGCAGAAAAGGGAAGAGAAAAACTCCTAAATCTGAATAGGTTAAAGGTGGTTTTAATCCATAACATAATTGGGTCTCCTTGAATATGGCACCCTGGTTTCAATCTAATACATTTTGTCGTGGTGTTTACTCTTAACTAACAAGTGATGCTAGTAAGCATATGTCCAACTTCACAGGATAACAAAGCACAGAACACACCAAACTGAGATAAGTAATTTTACTGAAACATCAATTCCATCCTGAATCAAAACTGGCAAACAAATTTGACTGCAAATAAATAATACCCATGAGAATTTCATTGCTTTTGCCTTGAGCAATGCCTACAGAACAGAGATCCAACTACGAATCATCCAACATAACCACCCATAAATTTTGGTTCATGAATTCATTTCATGGACATTTGGTTGGATGGGTTTCATTCTGTCAAATATTTATGATTTAGTATATAGGTATGGCACATGATCATTTCAGACTTCGTCTAAAAAGTCTAAAAACATATTTTTTAATATTTTTTGAAATTCTTTTGTCAAACCATTAATCTAGGTATATTTAATCTATAAACCAATTTTTAGAGTTATTCCCAAATATACCGACTATGTTTGATCTTAATTCCAAATATATCCACTACACTTTCAAAACCCTAAATATACCCACTACGTTTGCATTTAATCAAAAAAATACCCATTCCCTCAGAAACTGTTAGTTAAATTTTTTTAAATACCCAAAATACCCCTGTTGCAAAATAATAATTGGTGAAATGAATAAAAATAAATGAAATTAAGGCGTTTTAAATCTAGAATTTATGTACAATTAGGGTACTAGTGAGTTATAACATTCAATTTTTCCAATTGTGTCATTAATTTGAGAGGCACATTAGTAATTTCACATATTCTCTAACAACATTAACTTACGGAATGGGTATTTTTTGGATTAAATGCAAACGTAGTGGGTATATTAGGGAATAATCTCAATTTTTATCATTTTAAAAAATGTGTATATGTTTATTTTGGATTTTTAAACATGGCCATTTTAGTCATTTTCAACAGTCTAAAATAACTAAAATACCCATGTGCTTAAAAATCCAAATTAAATACACACACACACACACACACACACATATCCAATGAAAAAAATTGATTTATAGATTAAATACACCTAGATTAAGAGTTTTATAAGAAATCCAAAAAAAAAAAAAAAGTATATGCTTATGGACTGGTCCAAAATGATCAGACCCCTTGGATATTGGAGGTTTATTCTTTAAATGGGCCTTGTCAATAGTGTTGTTATAACACAGCCAAAGAAAAGAAAAAGAAAAAGAAAAGCATTGTTATAAGCATATAAATACATTTATGGCATCGAATGGGGGAAAAAACATAAGAAGGTGCAGCAACCATGGTTCACACAACCAACAATTGCATGAAGAAAAAGATAGTGCTGGCCAATTTGAGATTTTTTTCTAAACTTTTGCAGGAAAGCCCTGGAAACTGCCCGTTTTCAAAACTAGACTGTCAGAAATATTTAGAAAGGCCCTTAGCTTTTCCCCTCCCTTGTGCCTGGGCTTGGGCCTGGCTAGCAGATAAGTTGATGTTAGCTTTTGGGTCAGCAGTACTGAGCTAGGCCCAGTGGGGCCCGAGAAAAATCAACAACTAGCGACCGAGGTGGGCTGAAATAAGCAGAGATGGATGCAGCACAGAAGCAAAGGAGGCCCAAAGGAGGAGGCAGGTCAGCCCAGGCAGACCGGTCCATCCGTCTTAATCATGATGTAAATCACGATATGAATATCTAATTTTCATGATCCAATTGTCAATCCCAATGATTTTAGACGTTTCGGATTTATTGGAATGGTCAACCATCATAGGTCAGGATGGTAAGATGTAGGTAGGTTGCTTTATAAATGATGACAATCATTTGATTGTGGCCCACCTAAGGAGGAAGCAATGACTTCAATGCACGAGGCTTAGTCAGTTATGGCATCTAAGCCTTAAAAATGGGGTAAGCAGTGGAGTATTCAGGGTTATCGCATTTAGATGATCAAAGTGCATGTGACACCCATATCTAGCATATTTTTCTACTTACAGAGTTTACTGATTTATGCATATGTGCATCGTCCCACAGATACTAAGACAACTCTTTCTTAATATTGCATGTACTTGGGAAGCAACGAAGCATGAAAGTTCATTTAATTGATTATTTACTTCTTTTTCTCTCACTCATATTGATGTAATAAGTTCCACATTGAGCCTTGAGGAGCAAATACTCCACTATGTATTATTTCATTTTTATTTAATGCAAATCCATTGATTGTCCTTCTTCTATGCATGTTATGTAGATAATCTTCGCCCAACACATGATAGATCTTGGAAGATAAAAACTGTAGATTCAAATCTAGTACAAAAAGTGCAATGTGCAATTTTTGAAGCATGGGTGTTACAATAGCAGTCATTGTAATATAAAAAAGCCCCATTCCTAAGAATCAGGCTAGTGTAGTTGAGCCTAATTTTGGAATAGGTAACAAAAGAGATATCCTATAATTATAGATAAGGAAGGATATACCTTTCCATGCATAAGGTCATCCCTCCATGACCCCTGGAACATATCGCCATTGCTGTAGTAGAAAGTACCCAATCCTGATCTCTTACCATACCGCCATATGCCATCATAGAAACTTCCATCTGTGAGACTTAGACAACCCTGCAGCATAAAATAATCAGGTAAATTGACAATCTTCATAACATAATTGTCGACCAATGGGAGTGAAAAAAGTTCCAATTATGTCAATTGCCAAGCAGATGCTGATTCTGAACATACGAAATGTTTCTAACTGCAAGTTGTACCTTTCCTTCAGGAAGACCACCTTGGCACCGTCCCCGATATATTCCCCCTCTATATTGCATTTCCATTATTGGACTCCACTTCTTCTGTGGATCTCTTTCAGCCTCCTGTCATAGACATGCTACCATTAGAATACAAGTTCTTATAGTAATTTCTCTTGCCAATCATATATGTACATGCCCATCACAAGAATAGAGTTTCCATGCAATGTGCCGGGGTGAAGCAACCACCAAAATTTAAATTCAAACAAAAATCTGGAACAATAACCACTGCAGCAATTATAACTTTACCAGCATTGATGCCGCACGGGCAGAAAGCAACCCCGGTTTCCTAGACAAATCTGAATGTTTTCTTTTCAAAAGCATTGATGCTGCATTATAAATATCCATTACTGCCTCAAAACCTGTGTCAGCCAATGGAGGAACATTTGGACTACCCAAACCTGCTTCATCAATATCATTCTGTGTTTTCAATTCTGCTGGATGAGGACCAGACAACTGTGGACTGTCCATGGACTGCTCAGAGGGTTTCACACCAACTGGAAGAGAGAAAGCATTTAATTTGTGAACCTTCACAGTATCTCCAAATGCTGCTGCCCGTTCTTTGGCCCATTTTTCTGCAATGCTGATCCCTGGTCCAACATTCCAGCTGTTGAGTGGCTCCCTTTGAATAGTATGCTCTCCTGGACAATGCATCAACTGAACATTACTCATATTTGCTTCAGCAACACTGACGGAGAGAACAAACCATAAAACAGAATCCAAAATTGATGATAAGAAATGTATCCACTGGTCGAAGCAACCAGTATGAATAATCTGGTTAATGGAAATTTTGTATAATGACAGTAGAGGAATAGCACTGAAAATATGTACCTTCATTAGGCGGATAATGAAGAGGAAGAGAAACAGGCTCTGGTCTGGCCACTGAAAGCCCAACTTCAGTTTTTTTACATCCACCATCAGCCCTAACACAAAGATGAAGGGTTTTATACAGACTTGCACTTCGCACTCCATTGGTAGATGATAGACACTTTCAAACAAAGAAAGGCAAGACCAAACAAACACACCTCAGAAGAGAGTTCTCTTCATGATTGTTGCTGAAATGAGTTCTGAGTTCTTCCGAGTGTGAATCATTATTTTCAGCCAATCCATCTAGAGAATTTAAACAGGCAATATCATCCCCACACAATGAGCTAGAGGCCTCAGGAGGGCATGTATCTCCTGCTGAAATATTGCTTCTAGATTTTTGGTGATCTCTCCCAAAAACCGAGAAAAGGAAAGGAAAATGTCGAGCCAGACCAGATAAAAAACTCTTCTTCTGAGAATCATTTCTCTTGTTGCAGCTGGCAATAACAGAAATTTAATCTAAATGACTGCATGAGAAAGTTCACAATAAACTATTAATCAACAGTATTCTTAGGTTCATACCCAAAAATCAGAAGTGTTGTAACTAGTAAATTTGGCTCAATGTTAGGTTCATGGATGCTAGAAAAAATGATATCCGTGGTGCATTGTGTTGTCTGACGAAAGGTATGAACAAAGTTGTTCATATCGTTTTTGTCCAAGACAGCAGCTGTTGCAATGTTGCATATAACCATGCCATCCAAGTCCTGCACATCAACATTTATCAGTAACATCAGGAATCCACAAATAGACATTACATTAACATAACAAGGGCAATGGCCCAGATGCAAAGAGGGAAACAAGGAGCAACAAAGAAGAAGAAGAAGAAGAAACAAACGAGGAATAGTACACCAGTTAAAATTTCCTTTACAACTTTCCTAGAGAGGTCGTTACCTGGAAATCCCTGCCTCACACAGATAATCTACTTAGTTTATGAATTTCCAATCATTTTTGTCATCAAGAACTGTTTTATTCTCCTGCTTCTGAAGGCTCTCCCTGATGCAGACACAGGAAGAAATTTATAGAAAAATCAACATCTCTCAACTAAACCATGATGCTTGTCAACCCATCTGTCTCAGAAATGGGCTTTTCTCCCATGTAAATAGCTACAATTCATAACCACTTGGGGTTTGCACTTATTTTATTTTTTTTATTCGGATCTAAACCATTCATTGTATTTAAACTATTCACTTTAAATATTAAAAATTAACTTACAGAAAGTTGTTATAATCTACAATCTTAAAAATGATATACTTTTAAGAAGCCCCATGCACTTGCATTTACAGTGAATCATGCATAAGTCAAATTTAAATGATTCTTCATAGCATTCAAATTTTTATAGAGAAGAACATGATGCATGGCTTGGAACTAAACTAAAAAAATTTTAAAAAGTGGATATTGCAAATGGGTACAAGGGAGAAAAGCCCCTTAGAAATTGACTTGAGATGTCTTAAAGAATGCCTGAATGCCCACATAAAGATTTGAGCTCAAGAAATCAAAATAGATCTGCTCCCTCCAATATCAATAAATTAGATGGACCATATCCAGAAGTATGGTTTTGATGATATTAGAGCTTACTTTTGATCTCTTCTTGGGCCTAATGAGTTCTTGCCAAGTGTTTGATTGATAAGGGTCTTTCGAACAAGGAACCTTACACAGGCCCCTTTTGAACAGGGCACCTTGCACAGGACCCTTTCCAGCAATTTGGAATTCTCAATTTGGACAGATAGGTTACAACAGTGGGGTATTTGGGCCAGAAGGGAACTGACATAACCGCCAAGGCCCTGTCCAGTCTAACATTGCATAATGATCAGATTTTTCTTTTTTTTTAACCATTTGAAAATATTCCAAATATTTAACCCCACCAAGTTAAAAATACAAGTTGCTTTCATATTATTCAAGAAGTTAATCTGGGACATAGGACTCTTTTTGTTTCTTTCAGAATGCACACGCTTGCTCAATATAGATATCTTTTATTCAAAGGAATTAATTAACTGCATATATTCTTCCTAAGCAAAGCCACACCTTTTATTCAACAACCACCCAAAGATTGCAAAGGTTTTCATAAAATTATCTAGGATGAGCAAATATAGCCCTGAAGATAACATTCAAGTGTCCCAGGTATCATCAGTTCTCTTGCAGAGATCTAGTACCTACCGTTTCCCCATTATATCAACCACATGCAAATAAGGCATGATTACTCAACTGCAAATGTGAAAATGGCAATCCGCTGCAGGAATATTGCCCAGCCAATTAATCCACCAGAAGTGGATATAAGTTGTAATACAAAAATGTTCATGTTTTCCAGAATAGCAACTTTATGAGAGGCCCCCTGAAGGGCAGAATAGCAGACCAGGTTTGCATGAAGTAAATTCCTCAAGAAACATGAAGTCATCTTGTCGCTCTAAAATTCAGCACGAGCATAACAATTTAAAACCCCGATAAAACAACTCAAAGGTTTCCTGCAAGTAAAGCCCATTGCATAAATGAAACAGTGGGTACTGTTGCCCTTAAGGAGCTAAAAGTATGTTACAGAATGGTTTTAAGGTCATGCAATGGCCCAAAAAGGCTGAGAATTATTTTATGCTTTTTTAAAGATTTGATGATAACATATGTATATGTTAAGGTGGCATAATGGCCACAATGCTCACAAGGTTAAAAACAACCAAGAAGGCTTCTACGTCTAGTTCTGTTTGTTCATCTCTAGATTCCCCCTTAGAATTCACAAGTATATCATAAGTTACATGATCATAGAAGTCTGTCTATATGAATACAAAATAGTGTATGATTCATTTAACAAACAAACGAGAATACTAAGATGGTATCAAACTTCAATGCCTGACCATGACACTGTATGGGTCCTGGTGCTGCTTTTTGAAAAACCAGCACACAGAAGATGGATTAAACATATACTCAACAAACAAATGGAATATACAGCTAATCATTTGGAAAGAAAAGTTGACATGCTCATGGATAATCTACCTTCAGACTGCCAGTCAGGAAAGGGCAAGCAAATACAGCTCGAGCTATGGACGCTTTAATGTTGTGAGCAGCTCCAAATCCAACTTTTACTTCTTTATATCTTTCCAAAAGCTGCAAGAAATGGATTAATAGTCACAAAAGAAAAAAGAGCATACGTAAAAAAACAAAATGGGGATTCTTTCCAGCAACTGAAAAAAAGCTTTCTTAGTAAAACAAGGTGAAACACACATGCTTGATGTGCTCTGGAATCTGGATTGCCAATATGATTTGAGTTTGTCAAATACATGCAAAGCAGAGAATTCATGAAACCTACAGTTAAAATTTCTGGAAGTTTGATTTCCTCACGCTTCTTGTCCAGTGCGTCCAGAAGTTTCCAGTGCCCATCCTGAAAAATTTCAGCATTGGTAAATTTACTTGAAGGATCTAAAAAGATTTACAAGTTCAAACATCCCAGGCCAACCAACTTACAGACAGGAGAACAGAAATAGCATTTATGGCCAGCAAAACTGTATTATTGGCACTTCTTGAAGCCTCAGCCAGAGTAACTACTTCCTTCTTAAGTAAAGCATCAGTATCCACCACTAACATTAGACCCAAAAAAAAAAAAAAGCAACACACCTGAATTAGAAATGCCATCCTTACATGGAAATTAAATTAAAAACTAATCATTCGATTAGGAAAATTAACACCTAAACAATGCACAAAGTGCACGTTTTGTTCAGCCCTTGACCAGATAAAAGTACTAGTGTCAAAAAGAAACTATAAACAGTAATATTAACAGTTCCACAAAAATGTTCCAGGATTGCACTTAGTTTCTGAAGCATGATGATAATGCTTGCATGCTAACCTAAACGTCAGTGGCTAAAACATATTCATTAATGAGATCCAAACTCCCCTTCCTTTAGTGAATAGTGGATACTACAAATATGGATCAGATGGAGCCAAAAGAACATCCAGCTTGTTTTTGTAGACCATCTTATTCTCGGCAAGCTATTAAACAAGTAGATATTTTGTACAATATGGCCACTGTTCCAGTTGATGGCAATGTTATTGTGAAAATAATTACAGTCAATCAAAGAATATTTGTTATGGAAAACCTCATAATTGATGGTCATGTTATAGTGGTGCTATGAAATTTCCCTAACCTTAATTTCAATTTGATTGGGATGAAAACAAAAGGCTTTGATGGATGAGAAAGCTTGTTGTTCAACCTACCACTCATTTATACCACAGTCAGTATTTGACGAATCAATCAGCTTAAATCATAAAAGGATTAAAAATAATCTACATCCTCACCAATACAAAAATTTGTGCTCTCTTGGAGCATGCTCACCAACCCATCCACCTGCAAATAAAATCAATCTCAAATATAAAACCATACAGGAAAAAAGAAAACCACAGGATGAATGAAGCACCTTGGCAAAAGTTGAGTTATAAGAGTCCACCTTCCAAGCCTTGCAGCAAAATGGTGCATTTTATGGAAAGAAATTTCAAATACTTACCCAAGATTATAGCTATGAAGGTGGAAAACAGCTTTTGTAGATGATTATGGTAGTGGCAATATTCATAGGTAGGATATCAATTGATGCAAGTGAAGTACCAAGTTTAAAAGATTAGGAATGAATGCAAAAACCTTTCAATATTTGAAAGGGAACAGATGTCCATCTTATTTCAGTCATTTTCTAGCAAAGGCATGTAAAATAATTTCTTTTGGCTTTCATTTTAAGATGAGTAAAGAAAGTCTAAAAAGAAATTAACCTCAATTTCGCGTCTTTGTCCCTCAAAGCTAAATGGCTTCAACACAATAGAAACTGCTAATCCTCCTCCTAATTTTACAGCACTAAGAAGCTTCACTGCTGCTAAATGATCTTCACTATATCCAGCACTGGCAACCTACAACCATCAAGAATGGAAAGTATTTTCATTGCTAAAGAATTTTGCATAAGAGTCTGATCCAAAAAATTTCCCTCACCTACAACAAATAAATGAATTCATTTGTGCATTAAAAGACTTCAAACACAAAAGATGAACATTTCATTAGAGAATTCCCCAAGTGCTTGCCAAAACAATCCATCAAATACAATCCATTTGGAAACCAGTTTATTGCACTGGGCTGGTTAAAACTATGCCCACTGCAATGATTGGGACGCTCACTTGAATAGTTTGTGGAATCAATAAATGTCCCTACAACAATTAATTTGATTCATTTTTTCAGATGGATAAAAAGAGGGGTGGTGGCAGGCAAAGAGAACACCAAGTTGATCTCTTCCAAGAAATTATCAAAGGTTCTTGATTCTCATGGTATGTTCAATGACGAACTAGAAAATGGTATGGAGAATCATACATGAAAGGGAGGAAATGCAATGGGAAGCACTAGTGTAAAGACAGAATGTGAGCTAAGAAAAAAAAATTTTGGATAATCATAATTTTGTAAATGCCTTACCCAGATGAAATTCTAGCAGTGTACCATAATTTAGTGGCCACATAAACACTAAAAGCAAGATGCACAAATAGAAAAGGTAAGGAATGTACAAACAAGAATAGTGGCCTGAGGACGTGACTGCATTGGTGATAGACCTTCCACATTCCTTAGCACCATGTCTGGAAGAAAGGAAAAGTGAAAGACTTTAAAAATCTATATCAAATTTCACATCGCAAAATCTTGTATTTCAGGGGAAAAAAAGAATAGCTTAACTCCAGAAAAGAGAATGGTGGAGAGAATAAGTAGTGATCATCTACCATTAGCTCAGTTGGTAATGCTCTTAATGGCAAGCTTGTTTTGTAAAGAAAGTCAGGCTCAAGGAATTCAGGTAAGCTTCACTCATTTACAGCCCTGGGACACATTCATTACTTTGGTTTATGTCAAATTTTTTTCCAATTATCTTACAGAAGTGGAACTAGTCATATACCAAGAATTATGGTATGTATTGGGATGCCTAGTTATTAGAGATCTTATAGGAGAAAAAAATAAAATAGCATACATGAGTACAGAGCACTAGGTAGGTACTTGAAAAAGTAGATGGATGATTGAAAAGAATAGAATTAAATGATTAAAAAGCAAATAAGACATAGGGATAAATGACTGAAAAGGTGGAAACAATGATCATAAAGTAAGGGCAATAATATGAATATAGGACCTAGTTAGTTAATTGACTACACACTCTAATGAATAGATGTTCACTCATTGAACCACGTCAGACCTCATGAACTAGATATGCAAATAGAAAGTTCTTCATGATTTGACAATATTAACAAAAAAAAATATTAAACCATAATATTATAAAACGAAAGAAAAGTATCCAGAGAATTAAAACAAAGAGAGAAAACCTTTATCAAGGGATCTCTGTACTAATTGCACCTTTCGGGAATCTCTCACAGTCCTACAACACGGAACAGAAGGAGAAACAACCATTAGACTACCCGATTTAATTCAAAATGCATGTGGAGGAACACTGCCTAATGTAATGAATATCAAGGATGTTAGATCTAAACACAGTGATCATACAAGAACGAACTCGTGTTGGCAAAGGGATTGCTTAAAAGTCTTGGATACAGAGGCCCCAGTGATAACCAATGGGACTAGCTCATCCTAGCAAATAAGTTCCACGAAAACTTCAGCCACTTCCGATCATTTAAGTGGCCCGCATTTGCATTTGCTATTCGTCAATGAGCATTGTATCTAGCCAACGAGCTTCAGGGGAAGAGAGGTCGGGAGTTCTCCGCTCAGTGCATTATTTGTTGAACCTCGGTAAGCCTAGTCTACAGACCAAACAAAAAAAAAAAAAGAACAAAACAAGTTAACTACCGTTGAATGCAGCCCTAGTTAGCTCCGCGCGCCACATTTTCTTCATAATCATCATTTCAAGAAACTCCAATTGCGTAATGGCAAAGCTTAAATCCTCAAGGCGAACATTCACTTCAGAATCTTAGTTTCCACTAATGAACTACTCGCGTTTAGAAGAAACCGCATAAAAAGATGAGAAAGAAGAGCACTGGCATACCAAAACCTCAGGGATGTCGATTCAAAAGAATACTCGAGGCAGAAATCGACGAAGCCATCCTTCCGGCTGCCGATAGCTATCACCTCGACCGAATCGGAGTCCCTCCAGAAATCCTCATTTTCCGATGAGTGTTCGCGGTCCAGGTAGCCGGTGGTAGTTGAAGCAGAGGTCCGGGTAGGGAGATGAGAAGCACGGAGGGATTTCGCCAGCAGGCCCCTGATTAGCCGGAAATTGCAGAAGAAAGCGAGTCTCGGAGGAGGAGGGCGGCATGCAAAAAGAGGAGGAGAGAAGGCAATGGCATGAGCGGGAACGAGAAGCTCCATCAATGGCGAGCAGAAGCATGGATGACGAACTCTCACCCAGCTCTCATAAAAGCTCGGGACAGTTGGGGCATTTTGTATTTGCAGAATTAACCCTCCGATGTTACAAATTTGCGCATTCCGATGTACTTTGAA
>JAXCLR010000063.1:2112662-2128674 GCA_035584095.1 Annona squamosa | reverse complement strand
TGTTTTGCAAGTACTTAAATAGTATCATCTCTGAAATTACTTAGAATTGTACAAAATCAATTTACATAACTTGCATCCAGGTGGGACACAAAGGAAACACATTTCATATTGTGTTCCTCCTTGGAGGTTATTTTCTATTGGTTTTAGGCCTAACACACTTTAAATCACACCGGAAATTTTCTCACATATTTGAGCCCATGTTGTCCACTTTTTTTAGCTCCTTTGTGTCATTTAAATTTTTCTTCTTGAATTCACTTTTCCACTCAGCTTCCAAGTATCCAATTTTTTACGTCGATTTTGCACTTGATTTATCTAATTGCATGAGTAACGATTGGATATGAGTATTTACATTTTAATGTGCTTATTTTGGCATTTACTCTCTCAAAATACTTATTTTCATAGCATTCTAAACATAAAAACACTATAATGCATGGTATTGAATTGACAAAACAAAACTCTCACACTTAAAATCTTTACTTATCCTCAAGCAAATATAAATCATCAACCATAAGTCATTAATCGAATTTGGTATTTCAAAATTCTCAAGCAATGTAAAGTCCGGGTTCTATTCAAGTTAAAATTCATTTTTAACACTTTATGTATTAGGAATATAAGAATCAAATATTTTTTGACTCAAAAAATTATAAACAAAAATATTGATATGTATTAATCCATCAACCATAAAAATTATATCATACTTAATTTAATATGCATACATTTCCACTCTTTCTTCCCTAATAATTAAGAGTTCAAAAACTTTAAAATGAAAAGCTTTTAACTCTCTTATTCTATATGCAACTCTATCATTTTTATCTTTACCAATATAACACATATTTTCAAACAATCAAGAGATCTTTAATGGCTTGGAATATTAGGTTCAAACTCATTAGGTCTAAGGTAAAAAGAAAAAAATTCAGATTTGAACGATTCTTAAATTGGCTTGAGTTTTCGATACATGTTATATGTGAATTTCAAACTCTCTTATCCACAACTCCACACTAATTTTTCTTCCTTTATTTTTTTCAAGGCTACTATTCCAAGTCTGGCTTATTTTCCCTCATCATATTCGGGATAATTGCGAAAAACACAAAAATATTTTAATACTGCCCAGTTATTTGAATGTATTAATTCTCAATAAACTTTTTAGCTCAAAAGATATATTGAAAGATAGTCAATTTGAAATTAGAGATATCAAGGTAAATAAAAAATAGAAGTGGAGAACAAAAAATAATTCATAAAAATACAGCTTAAAATTCAAATCAAAGATTGCCTCTACCTCTTCTTTCTTATGTGCTCTATTGTGTCACTTGTATACCTCATATTCCATGTATTTTTGTATCTTCAATGTTGATTAGATGATATTTTTATGAGATTTTTAGGCCAAAATAGCTTAGTTAGGTGCAAATATTCATCTTTTGATATTATTTATGCAAACGAGTAAATTAAGCATAAAATAGACATGAAGCAGTGAAGTGTAGAAGTATGAGAGGATATAAGACATCAATTAGGAGAATTTAAAGAGCTTAATGAAGCCAAAATAGAGATCAAAATAGCCTAAAATATATTTAAGAAGTTCTTACATGGTTTGAAGTATGTCAGGTGCAAAATCATCAAAAATCAAAGTAAAATTGCAATGTCCAGAGGCCAACATGGTTTAATCTGTGTCAAATTATGACCAATACAATTCAAATCGTGTCATAGCATGAGAGCTTGTATTTTGTGCAAATTTTAAGATTTTGTGTAATTATTAAGTGGAAAACTATATAAAGACTTATTAGACATGAATTGAGGTATTTTTGGACGTGGTTTTGAGTAAAGACTCATAGCTAAGGTTTAGAGAAAAGTAAATAACTAAGGAAAGAGACAAGAAAGTAAGTTAAGAAGAGAATTTCAATATGTCATTGAAGAATCCAATGAATAAATTTTTTTCTTTATTTTTTGTTGTCCTATTTGATAGATACTTTCGACAATATTATTTTGTTGTGTGGATTCACTAAAAGTATGTCTAGCTAAATTTCCAATCTAAGATTTAGGATGTAGCATGTGAAATTATGTGAGGATGATTGATTTTCTGCTTTGTTTATGAAAGATATTGTATATTAATTTAATAACTTTTGATTTTAATGTTTGCTTGGTATATGAGTCCACACTTTAACATGATTTCATATATTAAGTGAAGGAACTGAGAGGTAAAAGTCTAATGTATAATACTATTAACTCATTTTCATTTACTCTTTTTGGATCATTATTTAATGAAAATTTGGTTAATTGAGATAGTTTAATTCAATTATTCATTGATTAAGCTTTGCTTTATAAGAATACTCACTATTTGATGCAATTTGTGAAAAAGAAAATAATGTGCAATTTTAGTGCAATCCATGACCACATTGGTAAGTGCTAATGAAAGCAATATTAAAATGCAAATTCAAGACTCACTTTTGAAGCAAAATAGTGTCCAACAAACTTTGCGCCTAAGTAGGCTCTTGAAACCCTATATAAATACCTCTTAAGAATGTTCCAGATCATCCTAAAACGTGACTTGAGCTAGGGTTTGAGGTTTTGGAACTAGAGAACGTAGGAGCACGAGGTGAGAAGTGAGATGGCTAGTGGTTTGAAGCGATCGAGATACCATCGGGGCTTCTGATTAATAGGTATTCTTTCTTTCTTTCATTCATTTGGTTTTAATTGTTTGTTTAGAATGGATTCTACATACAATATTATTTTGAATTTTATTTTGAACAAGCTCAGTTAAGCCCTTAATCTACGGTTAAGAATGTAGCATGTGTATAATGTAGTGAGAATTGTAATTATAGTTTATTTATGATGGATATTGGTTATCGATTTAATATCGTGTGTTTTTAAAGCTTACTTGGTGCATGGGTCTATACTATGGCATGATTCCATATATCAAGTGATGGAACTAAAAAATGAAAATCTCATATACAATAATTAATATATTTAACTTAAAAGTCTAAGATCATAAAAATAGGCGTGATGACCTTGAGGAATTATATGAACCGCCCCAGAACTTAATGGATTTTAATCGACTTAATCCTATAAAAATAGATAGTTAAGAAAATTAAGGTACACTTTGTAGGTTTCAAAAGAATGTGCAAGGATAAAATAGGGATAATTCTCATTTAATACCTAATATCTGAATTAAATAAATTATATCACGTATTCGTTACAGTTGTTGCATGTGAAACACTAATAACTTAAATACTCTTCTCATGATTTCTATTCTATACTACGCACTTCTACTTTCTCCAATCTCTCTTATTTGAAAATTTCTCCTTTTCCACCCTCTTTAGATTAATCATTAAAGTATTTAAGAAATAATATTTTAAGTCTTAGATTCTTTATGGGAACGATATTTATATACTGCAACCTACAACCCGTGCACTTGTGGTGAGAAAGTGAATAAGTATTTTGGTACCATTGCAAGGGAATTTGGCGTTACTTTAAATTTTTCTATTAAACACTTTCTTCTTCTCTATCTTGTTCTCTCCTTTCTCCTCCATTTCCTATTCTTATTTGCTTTTTATTTTTAGTTTTTGAACCAGCTAATTGTATTAACCTGTCCTTATATGCAGCCGCATACATGGAGTTTTGCAAAATAACTATCTAAGAAATTTTTTACTGTTGACCTTAAAATTGAACTTTTTTTAGAAGTAGAATTCATGAGTACAAAAGCAACAATCTTCTCAAGAAAACATGGCAGAACGTAATAATCAAACCTAGCCACAATACGAGTAGGAGGAGGTTTAAACTGAGAACAATAATCCTCCAAGCAAGGTAACTCTAAGTGATTGGAATCGTTCGAACTCTCAAAGTTTTGAATCATGAATAGTGTAACTAGAGATCAGTGTAAGAAACTTCAAACTCAATTCAAGGCTTATTCAGATGATACGGTAGGATCAATTTGTAGGACTACCTTATGAGAACCCCAAGATACACATCGCCAAATTCTTGCAACTGTGCAACACAATCAAGGTACAAGAAATTTCACGTGAGGTAATTCGTCTTCAACTCTTCCTATTTTCTCTTTGTGGTAGCGCAAGTGACTGATTCTATTCTATGTCCTTGACACTTTTAACACATGAGACGAACTCTCTACCGCTTTCTTAGAGAAATTTTTTTCATCAACAAAAACCAAGAAAATCAAGGAAGAAATCTACCAATTCATCCAAAAAGATGGCGAGACTTTCTACGATGCGTGGAAAAGAATGAAAGACCCACAGTGCAAGTGTCCACATCACGACATCTATTAAGGTGATATTATTGAAATTTCTTCAACGCACTCGACAAACCAATTTAGAGTGCAATCAATTCATTTCCCAGAGGCCGATTCAAGTGACTTACTAACATGTAGGCCCTCGAACTCCTCAATGATTTGGTTATTTATAACTCTCAATATAGTGATATCTGAGGTCCCTCTCAATGAGATCATGTATATGATGTTGAATCCACGCACTCTACTCATGCTAAAATGGGCTGGCTATTTCGGAAAAAAGCTAGATACCCCAGACCGAAGTGCGCCTACATCATAATAAATTTCATGCAAAATCTATAGAAAATTACACTACACGTTTAAGTGTAGCTTTATCATCCAAGACACCATGAGTGAGCAAGATAATACAGTCAACAACCAATACAATACTTGCATGTATGATAATCCATTCTTTAACACTTATATTCCTAGATGGAAAACCACCCCAACTTCTCTTAGTCAAAGTAGTTAAACACCCAAACTTATGCTCAAAATAATAAATTACCCGGTTTCTCAAGAAGACCTCTCAACCGACATACTCAACCAGCCTTACCTGCACTACCTAAAGCATAACCTATTGAGTCTATGTTAGAAAATATTATTCTCATGCTCAAGAAAACTAATGAAAGAATGAACCAAATGCAAACCCACATCAAACTGCTTGAAAACCAAATTTTCTAACATACCACTGTCTCATCCCATGGAGACCAAGATAAACTCTATAGTCAACTCGAAGTAAATCTTAGAGAACAAGTGCAGGTAGTTACTTTGTGGAGTGAAAAATAGCTTCATTCACCTCAATTACCTCTAACTAATGTGGATAAGGAGGCCGAGCAAGTACAAAATTAAGAAGAGGAGCCACAATATGAACCAGTGGTGGAGAAGTCGTACATCCCACCACCTCTTTACCAGCCTCTTCTTCCCTTCCTACAAAGGTAGCAAAAAGAGAAATTGCAAAAGCAGTTTGAGAAGTTTGTATTAATTCTCAAGAACCTGTCAATCAACGTGTCTTTCATTGACATGCTCTCCTAGATGCCAGCTTATGTAAAATTCCTAAAAGAGATGCTATCCAATAAAAGAAAGCTCAAGACATAAAGAACTATTGCACTCACTGAGGAGCGCAATGTCATCCTACAAACAAGCTACTTGAAAGCTTAAAGATTCTGGGAGCTTCTCCATTCCTTGTGCTCTTAGAAATGTTTATATTAGTAAGGCGTTATGTGATCTTGGAGCTAGTGTAAGTTTGATCCCTCTCTCCATTTGTAAAAAACTGATCATGGGCAATCTCAAACCTACCTTTATACTACTCCAACTTGTTAAACAATCCATCAAATTACTAGTTGATATCCTTCAAGACGTGCCTCTGAAAGTTGGTAAGCTGTTCATTTTTTTTGATTTTATGGTTCTAGACATGGAGGAGGACTACTAGATCCTAATCATTCTTGGACGACCTTTCTTAGCAACTACTGAAGCCATCATAGATGTCAAGAGTGGTCAACTTTCTCTGACAATTGGAAATAAAAAAATAGAGTTCAATTTTTCTGAAGCCACAAAGCACCCATCAACCGACAATTCCTGCCTACGAGTCGACATCATCGAATCTCCAATTGTTGAAGAAAAATGTCACCAAATGGAGGTATGTATCATTCAAAGTGCAACAATTGAAAATAATAATCCAAAAATTTCTGTGTGCAACCTTGTTGGATAAAAACCTTCTTATTTCATCCATAATGGGTGAAACTGGACATGGAGACCACTTCACTGAATTCAATGCAAACGAAGGAAGAAACACCAAAGGTAGAACTCAAATCTCTTCCTAAAAATCTTAGGTATGCATTTCTTCGCCCTAATTCCACTTATCCTATTATAATAAATGCTAATCTCTCTAAATCACAATCGGATACTCTTTTAAATGAACTGGGAAAGCATAGGAAAGCAATTAACTATTGCATTAATGATCTTCTTCGTATAAGCCCTTCCCTATGCATGCATAAGATCCTCATGGAAGATGATTGCAAAACCAATGTTGAATCCCACATGTGTCTAAATACAAACATTAAAGCGGTGGTGAAAAAAAAAAAATTTAAACTACTTAATGTCAGAATCATATACCCTATCTCAATTAGCAACTAGGTAAGCCCAACACAAGTGGTACTAAAGAAAGGAGGCATTACTTCATAAAAAATGATAAAAATAAACTTATACTAACTAAGACAGTCACAGGTTGGTGAATGTGAATTGATTACCATGAGCTAAACATGGTGACTCGAAATGATCACTTTTCTTTGCCTTTCATTGATCAAATGTTTGAATGACTAATTAACCACTTTTACTTTTGCTATCTAGAGGGATATTTAGGTTATTTTCAAATTGTAATTCACTCAAAGGACTAAGAAAAGACGACATTTATCTATCCGTAAGACACTTTCGCGTGCCAACGTATGTCATTCAGACCTTGTAATGCACCTACCACTTTTCAACACTGCATGATAATAATATTCCTTGGCTATATTAGAAATATTATGGAAGTTTTTATGGACACTTTTTCTATTTATGAAACCACTTTTGAATCATGCTTGTCTAAGGTTTTGCAAAGGTGTGAAGAAATTAATTTATTTTTGAAATGGAAAAGTGTCACTTTATAGTACAAGAGGGAATTAATTTGGGACACCTAGTGTCAAATAGGGGAATCGAAGTTGATCGAGCGAAAATAGAAGTCATTGAAAAATTACTGCCACCTAATTTGACTAAAGGAATATGAAGCTTTCTTCGACATGCCCATTTTTACCTTTGCTTTATTAAGGATTTCTTTAAAGTTGCTGAACACTTAACTAATTTGCTTAATCAAGATGTCCTTTTTAGGCACTAACAACAGCCTCAATCATTCAACTGCCAGATTAGAATTTGTTATTTGAAATCTTGTGTGATACAAGCAACCATGCAGTTGGGGCTATTCTAGGACAGAGAAGAGACAACAAACTGGTGGTGATCTACTATGCAAGCAAAAGTTTAGATGACGCTCAAGTCAACTATGCCACAATTGAAAAAGAATTGTTAGCTTTTGTTTTTGCAATTGATAAGTTTCTTTCTTACCTTGTAGGCTTGAAGGTTATTGTTTACAACGACTATGCAGTAATTTATTACTTGCTTACGGAGAAGGATGCCAAACCAAGGTCGATACGCTGTATCTTATTGTTGCAAGAATTTGACCTCAAAATACATGGAAGAAGGCACAAAGAATGTGGTAAGTGATCATTTACAAAAGATGCGATGATGGCCTGATTTGCTGATGCATTCCACAGGGAAGTACAAAACATTTTGCATCACTGTCATTCCTTTCCCTATGGTGGATACATGAGATCTTCTAAAATTGCAGTAAAAGTTCTACAATTCGATTTTTTCTGACCCACTTTATTTAAAAATGCTCGATCTTTTATACTAACTTGTGACAAGTATCAAAGAATAAGAAATATCTTAAAGTGAAATGAGATACCACTTATGAACATACTTGAAGTCGAACCATTTAATGTACGGGGCATAGATTTTATGGAACCATTCCCATTATCATTCAGTAACTAGCACATTCTCCTAGCGGTTGACTATGTAACTAGATGGGTGGAGGCGATTGCTACACCGACAAATGATGTGCAAGTGGTTATCAAATTCATAAAATGGAACATCTTTACAAGATTTGGGACACCATGGGTGATCGTTAGTGATGGAGGCAGCCACTTGTGCAACAGAATATTCTAGAAAAGACCATGTCTCATTAACACCGAGATTGGTCGAGATAACTTAATGATGCTTTCTGAGTATACAGAACTGCGTTCAAAACCCCAATTACGACTTGAGCATAAAGCATATCGGGTAATTAAATTTTTGAATTTTGACTTGAAATCTATAGGGAAAAAGCGCTTGCTTCAACTGAATGAGCTTGATGAAATTAGATTTGATGACTATGAAAACTCTAAGCTTTACAAAAAGAAAACCAAATACTGGCATGACAAGCGTATCAGATAGAAGGTAATTAAAGTTAATGATATGATTTTAATTTTTAATTCATGTTTTAAATTGTTTTCAGTTAAATTAAAGTCACAGTGGTCAAGATAGTTCAAAGTTTTACATGTATTGTAGCGCCCCAACCTATGATATATTTATACTTAAGTTTGTCATAAGATTTCATGCCAGGAATCTTTTGAAAAGTGGTGAAGTCCATAACCTAACTTATATTTATACATCAAATAAGAATAAAGTGGTCTAAAATTTTTTTCATATCTATAAAAATTTCTACAGCATCCCGTTTGTAACAAGGACGTTTCCTAAATACAAACATTCACCATATAATTCTTTACATCAAGAAATAACCTGTAACACTTCATCATAACCACAAACATGCCTTTTTCTTTACAAAATTCATTATAATCACACCTAAGATTCATACTCCAATATTCTTTATCTTACACTATGCATACATGCATACAATCGACACAATGTAAATAAATTAATACTACAAATATCTTTCATGCCATATACACAAATTATATATATATATATAGGTCATACACACATCTCAAAAATTAAAAGAAAATCTAACATTTTTAAAGTTTTTCTTATTACAAAACATACTCAAACATATACAAGAGCCTCATATGGCTCTTCACCTCACTGTCCTTTTACCCATTGAAGTCTAAATTGCTCATGAAATCAGAACACTTTGCAATTGTTTAATAAAATTGGCAAGTTCAAAAAACCCAGTAAGCAAACATTATTAATAGGAAAAGAACATGAAAATCTTCATAGACATCATATATGTATGAGGATGAAATGCAACTGTAATACGCTTCTTTCAATGACATCATTTCCTCTATTGTAGATGACACTTATCAAGTGATCACCCATACTCATATGTTGGATGAACTGACTAGGCAATGTCAAGGATGGACAACTTGTCCAATTATAAACATGGCAAAACTTTACATTCATTTTCATGCATAAATTACATTCACTCAAATGGTCAAGTGCATTTATGTCATAAGAGGAGTTTACCTGGCTAATCATAAAGAAAATGTTTGTTTTCAAAAAAATCAAGTTTGAAAGCATGCCTTAACAACATATATATACATACATAAATAAAGGAAAATAGAATAATGGCCATTCTCAAAGATTTTTTAAAGGTTTATATAAAATTTAATTAAAATACTTACGAAAAATTACTTGATTTGTACATATTTCTAAGGAAACACATAAAAACATTATATGAACATTTGTTGTAAACATCATTTCTCAAAATAAGTAACAAAATAAAAAATTTCTCACAATAATTCATTGAATTTGAAAAGCTTGCTTATCTTAGAATCTCGAGTTGTATCTTACACTTTCTCTTTTTTTTCCTATCAAAATTAACAATTTAGCGAAGCATTCACTTAAATCATCATATATTTGCATTCTGATTTGAAAGTTAATTTTTTTTTATATTTTCAACACTTCAAATATTTTAAAATTTATCTATAAATAATGTTTAAGTCAGATACTCCAAAAGCTCCATGTTTAACTCATGTTTTTGGGGCTGCCCAATTTTTAGGGGTCATGAAAAATTCTAATTTTTCTTTTTTACCTAAAATTGGATATATTAATCTATAACTAATACGTCTTAATAGCATTTGTACTATTATCTCATGATTTGAAACAATAAAATTTGGATACACCACTCTTGAATTTTTTTAATTTCACACTTGACTTGATTTTAGCCTTCTATTTTTATGATTTAAGTTTCAAATATCTTTTTATTCACGAATTTATCAAAATTCTCATGTTTTTCATCTATTTTTGGAGGTAAAAATCAAAATCTTATCCATTTCAACTCTTGAATTCCTAAATAAACAAATATACTAATCAAATCGGTGTAATTTACTTTTCTACATGTTTATCTAATGTATTTTAGCAACACTCCTATGTTTATTACATGATTTGGGTGAAAATTAAAAAAACCAACAAAAAACTATTCCTTCCTTGCCTCCAAAGACCCGGCGGTGGCAGCGTGGACAATGCATGGCAATGACGACGGCAAACTTCCTCTCCTCTCTTCCCTCTCCTTCTTCCTTCTTCTCCTCTTTCTTTCTTCCTTTTCTGTGTATCCTTCTTTTCCACCTCCTCTCACAATTTTCATGTGGCTTCCTTGTCTGGATATCGGTTCCATTAAACTTTAACATATTCAATTGTTCTATTCCTTAGCTTTTGCTGCTTATAATCTATAATCTTCAAGGGTCTCTCTTCATAATTCAAATGCTCTTGAATCGGAAGTGATTCAGTGGTAAAAATATGACTGGGGTCAGCCACATATTTTCAAAGCATTGATATATGAAACACATTATGTACTGCTGCAAGGGTTGGTGGCAATGCTATTTTATAAGCTAAAATCCTAATCTTTTCTAACACTTCAAAAGGACCAATATACTTGGGACTCTATTTTTCCTTCTTTTCAAATTAGTAACCCCTTTCATTTGAGTAACTTTGATGAATACATAGTCTCCCACTTGAATATTCAGATCCTTTCTTTTGTAGTCTATATAACTTTTTTGCCTACTTCGTGCCGTCCTTATACATTGATGAATTACTTGGACTTTCTCTGCTATCCTTTGAGACACATCGGTTGCTAAACTTCTTACACTTATTTCATCCCAATTTAGAAGTGTTCTACACCTTCCGTACAATGCTTCAAATGGAGTCATTTGAATACTTGTTTAATAGCTATTATTATATGCAAACTCTGTAATAGATAGATACTCATCCCATGCTCCTCCAAATTCTAGTGTACACATTCTCAACAAATCTTCTAAAATTTGATTGACTGTTTCTGTTTGCTAGTCCATTTTGTAGATGAAATGTAGTGCTAAACCTTAATTATGTACCCATCATCTTGTGTAAATTCTTCTAAAATTTAGAAGTAAAATGTGGAATCTCTATCTAACACAATAATCTTAGGTACCCAATGCAATCACATGATTTCTTTATAGTAAATCTGAGCCAATCTTTCAGCCATAAAACAGGACTTAATTGGAAGAAAATGTGTCACTTTTGATAATCGATCAACAATCACTTATATAGAGTTATGTCCGCCTTCGGTCCTTGGCAATCTATCTCTAAAGTCTATGGTAATATCATCCCACTTCCACTCGGGTACTTCTAAGAATTACAATTTTTTACACATTTTCTGATAATTCACCTTGACTTTTTGGCAAGTTAAACACTTTGAGACATATTCTGTAATTTTATTTTCATGTTATTCCACAAATATCCTTATTTAATATCTCTATATATTTTTGTACAGCCTGGACACATCGAAAAAGGAGAAAAATGAGTTTCTTTCAATAATAAATGCTTCACCTCCCTTAAATTTGGAATGCTAAGATGACCCTTATACTTATAAATTTCTCACTCATAAGCAATATAATCAGGGTTTTTCTTATTTTTTATACGATTTATTAGTTCGTGCAAATTTGTATCTTTTTATTGTTCCCTTTTAATTTGTTTAAATAGAGTTGATTACAACTACAATTGAGATCATCGCACTGGCAACTCTGACATGCTAAAAATTAAGTCCATTTGTCTCAATTCACGGAGTATTCTTTCTTTTGATGTAAGCAAATGAGCAAGGTTTACATTTCGAATTAAAGCATCTGCAACCACGTTAGCCTTTCTGGGATGATAATGAATGGTTATATCATAATTCTTTAATAATTCCAACCATCTTTTTTGTCTTATATTTAATTCCTTTTGTGTAAAAATATATTTAAGATTCTTGTGGTCTGTATATATTTTGCATTTTTCACCATATAAGTAATGTCCCCAAATTTTGAGAGAAATAATACAGTTTCCAATTCCAGATTGTGGGTTGGGTAATTTAGTTCATTGGGTTTCAATTGCTTGGAAGCATACTCAATTACCCTACCTTTCTGTATTAATATACACTCCAAACCTTGATGAGATGTATCACTATAAATCAAAAAATTCTCACTATTATCCGGAATTATTAACATTGGTGCTTGAATCAACCTTTGTTTAAGTTCTAAGAAACTCGACTCGCAATTGTCAGTCTATTCATATTTAACTTCTTTTCGAGTTAACTTAGTGAGTGGTGTAAATAATTTAAAAAATCCCTCAATAAATCTTCGATAATAACCAGCTAATCCCATAAAACTCTGAACTTCAGTTGCTAAGGTTGGCCTTAGCAATTCATTACGGCTTCTATTTTTTGTGGGTCATCTTTACTTTCATTCCTTCAGCAAAGATTATATGCCTCGAAAACGTAACTTGAGTTAGCCAGAAATCACGTTTCTTTAATTTACCATACAACTTCTCTGCCCTTAGCCGATTTAATATGATTCACAAATGTTCACAGTGTTCTTCCTTTGACTTATAATAAATTAATATATTATCAATAAACACCATTACAAATTTTTCAAAATATTATCGAAATGCTCTATTCATAAAATTCATAAATACTGTAGGGGCATTGGTTAACCCAAAAAGCATCACAAAAAATTTATAATGTCCATATCTTGTCTTGAATGTCGTCTTTGGGATGTCCCACGAGCTTATTTAAAGCTAATGATAACCTGATTGCAAGTCAATCTTAGAAAACTTATGACCCCATTAAGTTGACCAAATAGATCATCTATTTTTGGCAATTGATATTTGTTTTTGATAGTTACTTTATTCAATTTTCGATAATCAATACATAACTGAAAACTCTCATCTTTCTTCCGTACAAATAATACTGGCACACCCCATGGAGACACACTCGGATATATAAAACCTTTATCCAACAATTCTTGTAATTGCACTTTTAATTCAGTCATCTCTGTAGGCGCCATACGGTAAGGTACCTTAGAAATCGGTGCAGTACCCGATAAAACTTCAATGGTCATATCAATTCCTCTCTTGGAAATACATCTAGAAATTTACAAACTACATGAATTTGTTCCAACTTAGACTGATTTCCTTCAAGTAATTGTACTGAAACCAAGAAAGTCGTACATTGTTGACATACTAGCTTAGCGGCCGTCATTGCAGAAATCAATATTGCGGGCTCCTTCAATTCCTTCAATTTATCAATAGAAATTTTCTCTCCTGATATTGTGGAAAAAGAAGCTTTTCTTTGTTTGCAATTTATAATGACACCCTATTGACTTAACCTATTCATTCTTAATATGACATTAAATTCAGTCATAGGAAGCAGTATCAAGTCTGCTTCCAAAATGCATGATCCTATCCTAATACAACAAGATTTACATTCTTGATTAACACTGGCTAACCTATATATAGGTGATTCTACATGTACAATGGTATCAGTTTCATTTACAATTAAGTTGCATATAGCTACACATTGATATAATATAAATGAATGCATTGCACATGAATCAAACAACCTCATAGCGGGGAATTCAAAAAAAAATTATACCTATCACCACTTTTTCCTCCTGTTCTTTTGATTCGTTTTGAATCAGCACATGCACCTGAGCTTGGATTTCTTGTCAACTTAAGGTTGATGTCGATTTCTGTTGAGCAGTTTTTCCTTGGGTATTTTGGTTTCCTTGACTTGGTTTGGATATTCGGTCATCCTATGACCAAATTTGTTGCATCAAAAACACCTAGGACCGACTTCTTGAACGGGGTATCTTACTTCTTGAATAGTGCTACAATTCTTAGTTTGGTGGCTAGTTTGTCCACATTTATAACATTAAAAAGTTTCCTTTAAACACTCTCCTTTATGTTTCTTTTGACATTTAGAGCATACGAAGAGTTCCTTTATCTCTTTTTTTCCTCTTTCCCTTTTCAATCATCAATTGTTTAAATTTCTATCCCCGGTTATCCTTCTCTTTTAAATTTGAATTTATTTGCTTTCAACTTTGTTGAATCTCATAAGTTCTTTACTCTGCAGCTTCTAAAACTCTTGCTCTTTCTAATGTTGTAGCATAATCAACTAGTAAAAAGGAAGCCAAACTCTCTCTTAAATGGGTACTCAATCCATCCTCAAAGCGACGTACTTTTTGTACAGGAGAATTTGCAATCCACGACACATATCTTACCAAGGTGTTAAATTTAGTGGTATATTCTGTCATACTCATCTTATATTGATGTAATCTCTCAAATTCAAATATTTTCTTATCCATTAGAGTGCTCGAAAAATGTTATTTCTTCAATTCCTCCACAAACTACACCCATATTACCTCATTAAGATTCTCCATCGTACTCGATAAGGTAGCTCACTATTTTTCAGCTTTGTCAATTAATAAGTGGACAGCACAATCTACCTTCTGTGTATCCGATCATGGTGATATCTTAAATAATTTTGATATCTCCTTAAACCATCGCTTTACTACTGCCGGATTAGGTGCACCTGTAAATCTGGGGGGACGATGTGCTAAAAATGCTAAAATAGCTTTCTAATTAGCCTCTATTTGTTCCTCTTCGGCTAATCTTGCCCTGCCTGATCTTGCACTAGCTCTATTGAAATTTATATTTATTGGATTCACCCTTCCTTGACTTGGCTCAGGAATACTTTGAAAGTTTTTTTCCTATTGCCCCAAACCCATATTCATTAGGCCCACTGGTTACGTAGATCCACCACCAATATTTATATTTATACGCATTTGTTTTTTCATATCCATTTGATAACGCATAAAGTTCTCCATCATATCAGCTTGTTAGGCAGTCCATTGTTGATCCTTAGCATCCATAGCTTGAGCTATGACTTCATGTACTACCTCATGTATTTTTTTATTCATAATTTGCACAGGATCTTCTAACAACAACGACACCAATTCTACTTTTACAGGTGAGTTGGGCACTTCCTTCTCTAGTGGCATGGTCTCTTGTTGGTTTTGCTCCTGCATTTGAATTTTAGCACTTTTTGTTTCTTAGTACATCTTAGTTTTCATCCTTCCACCATCTTTACTTGCTATATAAAAAGATTTAAATTATAAACACATATATCATAACTATGATATCTAAAATGGCTAACAAAATTTATGTCAATATACTGAGTCAATAAAAGATATATACTTCAGTATCTTAACAATGTACATCATTTACATTTGTGCTATACATGTATGAAACTTGTGTGATCCTGTCTTTTGAAAAAGAAAGTCATACATGTACAACATTAAGAGTGTGTTTGGCAATTTTCAAAACTTGTCAAGTTAAAACTTTTCAATCTAAAATTTTTCGCTCTCCATAACTACTTCTTTTTTAATTATTTTTTACACATCTTTTTATACAACAACCCTATTTTTCAATCATTTTTACACAACTACTAATACAACTAACCTATTTATTTTAAATTTATTCTCTTTACTCCTCATTATTACCCCTATAATATCACATCATTTTCTACTGATTTAATAACTTTTACATAAAAAACTTTTCATCAAAAGTTTTACAACTTCCCAAACACACCCTAAAAAAATCACTTTTCACTTTTGTAAAATATTTACACTTCCCAAAAAATATGCAATAATATTTTTTAAAACGCCATTATTGCATCGAAAAGAATTGTATAGATCATTGTCCCATAGCTCATCTTTTTTTAGCCAACGCTAAGATTCTTCTTAATCACTAACTGTAACGCCCCATTCATAGAAATACTCAATAACTAATAAATGGGGGCTACACTCACTAAGAAAAATTCGGCAGCATCTCCCCATAATATATAAGGTGTGGTATGTAATACACAACCTGTTA
>JAXCLR010000063.1:2080848-2091327 GCA_035584095.1 Annona squamosa | reverse complement strand
GGGGGTGTTATTAGATCCATTCCTCTTACAAAGCATACGCCAACCAACAAATTCATTTTTTCTTACAAAAATGGGAATAATTAATTAGTCAACTGCAGCAAGAACACGTGCGGTTGCCTTGAACAGTATCCACTTTGTTAGTAATTAAAGATATATTTGCAATCTTAAAATGTATCATCGTTTTAATTAAAGATAATTTCGTTTAGGAATGTTCTAACATTGTGAAAAAATAAGATAGCGAATGGCTTCAAGAGCGATTCCGGTAACCGTTCATAAACATGATAATAGTAATAAATTAAAGAAAGTATAAATAACAATTCTAAACATCTATAATAATACCTATAATATCAATATTAAAAAATTTATGAATAAAGCCTGGAATAGATGAAATATATATCAAACTTGTATCAAAATAATTTTCAGCTGTAACGGAAAGATTTTTTCTTTTTTATTATTACATTTCGAGGAAGGGGTAACTTCGCTTTCACAGCATGGTCAAGGATATGATAAAATGATGAATAGACACAACCCCCGTATAAAAATACAGACAATTCTTCTTGATTTAGATTCGCGAGGGATTGACTTACAAATCATTACATTTGTTGCGGAGGAGAGTGGAGTGATAGTAAAGATGGCAAAGGTATGGCACTGATTGATGCTGGATACTGCATTTGTACTAAGATGTTAATTAATATGCCAAATGCTAATTAGTCCAAGTTCAAAATTCTCAAATTATCACATGCACCCTCATTATCAGAAATTCATTTGTTGTGTAAATTTCAGTGTCACCACGTATACTTGGCATTGACTTAAAAAGCCAGGGGAATTTAATTCCAAATTAGTTAACTCAAACTAAGCGTAGGTTGATCTGGAGTCATCAAAGCTGAAGTTCTCCCTGATGTGGGTCAACTACTACCCTATGTATAGCATTAAAGTTGTCTACAACTCATAGTCCAAATAACTAAAAGCTAAAACTTTACTTTCAATTTCAAGTCAACCTTGAACTTTTGGGGCCGTTTTATTATTAATCAACCTTGACCTTTTGAATGAATCTTGTCCTTTTTATTATGAGTTTTATCTTTTATAATTAGATTACATTTTATTTGTTTATTAATCCTTTATTTTTTTTTATCATTTTCATTCATGGTAATAGGGCCTTCTTTGGTGAAACCTAGGCATTGGATGGAGCCATTTTGGTGTTTGAATTAAAATTCAAAGGTAAAATTATTTAGTATCATATCACCAGAAATATTTCAATCAGAATCTGAGGTGACTTATATCTAATTAAAAATATATAATTCTGTAAATTAAAGAAAACACTTTCTTTTGAAATAAGAAAACACTTTGTTTGATGAAGAGTACTTTGTGTTCATTTCATCGGATAAAAAAAATCCATATAAAAAAATGTTTGTAACAAAGATTGATGGATATCCTCATGAAAATATACAATTTTTTGACATCACTAGTGCCTATTCGGCCAGTGTATGAGCTATTTTGTTTCTATCTCTTAAGACATGCAAATAACTCAATTGTTGAACCTAGTTAGCTTTTCCTTGGATCTTGGCGATGAGAGTGCCAACAGTTGACAAAATCAAGCAATCTTCATTTAAGAAACTGGATAGCAAAAAAAAGTTACTTTCTAATTCTAAGTGCTATAGATGTTGCTGCATTCCCTAATCCTAAACAAAAAGAAAAGCCATGTCCTCCATGCACTATGAGTCCATGAAGCCTATTATCTTCCAGCACTTTGCAGCCAAAGACCTCCCTTTCTCATCCCTTGGAATTACCCAAAATCTCATACTCTCTCCTCTTGGATGCCTTCTCCCATTCATGTGGATTTTCAGGTTCCTTGCATTGGATCTGTTCAACCAGGGGACTAGCTCCTTGCTGTTGAACCCCAACTACTCCAGCAAGTTTGCAGCTTTAAAATCATCTAAGTGCCTTCTACACCATTCCATCATCCTACCAAACACAAGAGATTCTCTGCTCTCCCTTACCTGGTTCTCCCAAGTATCACACCCTCCAACTAAACAGAATGAATAGAGTTAGCGTATGTTTGGTAATGTTGATGTTAGATGGGGTAGGAAATAAAAAGAGGAATATTTTGAAAAATATGTAATTGACATGAAATGATATGGTACAGATGGATTAAGTAAGATAGTTAAAAGAAAAATGATTGGAATGTAGGGGTAAAATTGAAAAATACGGTTGTTAAGTTATTAAATGATTTATAGGAAAATGGAGAGAATGAGACGTTTCCCACTCCTTCCCACCTCATCCCACGCATTTACATTACCAAACAACCCTTTGCCTTTCCCCTCCATCTTATCCTGCCAAGTGCCTTAAGATGCTTTTAATTGCCCTTCTCGGGTCCAAATGTTGTTGTTGGAAATGATTTCTCCTTAGGCCTTCAATCATTCTATAGAATACAAAAAGGTGCTAGGAATCTTTATTTGCTTGGTTATAGAAAATGCACATTGTGTCTACTTGAACTCTCTTGTGAATAAGCTTACATTTTTTGTTGGCAAAGCATATTTGAAGAGGGGTGCAACTCAGTCTGGGTACTCGCTGGTCAACTCACCGCCTACTCTAAATAGGATCAATTCAATTCTAAAGAACCTACTTATAGGATCGATTTGGTTTTACAGGTAAAATACTCATCCAAATTTGGGTAGAGTTCAAGCAATAGGTACCCAAAACTGACTCAGATTGCATATTATTTATAATATATTATTATTATATACCTATTAAACATTATTGCTAAATAGCTAAAACCTAACTCCTCTCAATGCGTCTTTTATTATGTGTCTCTTTATTACTCCCTTCTTTACTTCCAAACCCTAGCAATGACGATCTACTGGAGAAGAAGAGCCTCATTGAGTTGTCGTTGCTCGTCGCCTCCATTCTAGCCGCAACCTCCTCTATTTCAATTGTTGCTTGGTTATTCTTGTTTTAAATAGGCAAGTTTATTCACTATTCCATCATTAAACAACCCATATTCAATCTCAACCCATTTCTAGACTCTATAAAAGCTGACATCCTTAGGGTTGACTTCACAAAAATCCTATGGAGTTGGAGCCAGTAGTGTAAGAACCAAACCAAACTGGTCTGATCAGGAATCGACTAGGATTCGGTTCGATTACAGATGGTTCCGGTTTGAATGCTTTGAACCGCTTGAATTGTCGAACTTAAGGTCAAACCAAAATTCATGGTAGAACTGCTTTCAAAATGTTTAGCAGAAGCAAGCCCAAATATACAAGCGTCATGAATAGAAATGCAGCTGTGAGTGGATAATTTTCATTTCATATTTAGATTCATATTTAGATTGCATTTGTGAGTGCAATGATTAAGAAATTTGTAATAGGAGACTTGTTTGCATGGTTTTCTAGTGCCTAGAGTCGAGTGGGTGAGATCTTCCTGGTTAGATACAACTGTTTTGTGGTAACCTTGAGGATGGCCTCTTCTACGAAAGCGAGGTCTCCGACTAAACCGATGAAATGAGACGGAGAGTGGGGAGGAACTGACGCGATGTTTGTGTATGAGGGTGTGTTTGGTAATTGATAGAAAATGTCAAGTTAAAACTTTTCACTCTCCATAACTATCATATTTTTAATCATTTTTTCATATTTTCCTGTACAACTCACTTTTCGATCATTTTTGCATAACTATCCACACAATTAACCTATCTATTTTAACCTTAGCATTTTTACTACTCATTATTACTCCTATCATATTACATCATTTGACAACTTTTACTTTCTAAAATTTTTCATTAAAAGTTTTATTCATTACTAAACACATCCTAAAATTCAATTAAGATGCATGGTGCTAATTCCTAGCCCATCAAGTGGAAATAGTAGATGTAATATAGGCCATTTATTGGAATCCCACATATGGCACCATTTTCAAAGCAACACTTTCCATTTTCTTTCCCATGAACAAAGCTTTTTGAATATCAGGCATAGAAAACCTCAAAGTTATGCGTTCGAGATATCAGAATGCCCATATTTCAACTCCATGTATTATCTTAAATTCAAAGATTCAGAAAATTCTCATTTCTTAGACTATAAATTTTCTATAGGTTGGCAAACGAAATGTCAAAAAAATTGCATATAAAATGAATAATTTAGATTTAAAAAAATCTTTCTTGTGAAGCCAAACTGCCACTAGTTGACTAGTGTCATTTAAAAAGGGGTAGTGATGCAATCGTGCAGTCAATAATCTATCTAAGATTGTTTGTGGTCTTTTAAAATTTTATGTTTGATGAGAATGATATGTTTTGGATATTTAAAATTTTATATTTGACAAGAGTGATGTGTTTGCAGACTTTTAAATTTTTATTTTTGTTGAGCATTGAGTTGTTCTTAATTTTTATATTATTATAAATTTTTTAATTCTTCAATCCTTCAGCAATTATTAATCTATTTTATTTCTTATTTCGTTAGATATGTTTTTAAGTGCAATTCATAAAGGCACTCTTTATCAAAATAAATAAATAAATAAAATAAAGGCACTAAGATATATAGGAAGAATTAAAGAGTCAAATGTCAACATTCAAGGCTCATTATACATTTCAAGTCACATAAAAATTTAATTTTTCTAATACTTGTGCTAGATTTTTGAAAATTTTCTATTAATTTTTTCTACATATTTTTTTGTGATGGTTAAAATCCAACCTCTAGATTTAAGATTTATAAATATATAATTTCACCAATATATAATTAATTAAAATAATTTAAAATTTATGACATCATAATTGTGTCATTTGACGTCATCAGTTCAAACAGGTTTGCTTAACCTATCAAATTGGTTTGAAACAAACCAGTTCCTTACTTGTTCAATTATCAGTTCAGTTCTAATAACATTGGTTGGAGCATTCTAATAATATAGAGAAGACACTCTTCTTATTTGAATGAGCCGCTTCCTTTGACTCCAGCAATTCAAATTGATTCTTGAAAGAGGACAAGATATAAATCATTATTCGAATCAACAGTTTGGGAGACAAAAATATTCATTTTCTGCTTGCTCCTACCTTGTCCACCCTCTATCCTTCTTCCTCTTATTTTCGAACCCAATCGAAAATTTTCTACTTCCTCAGTTTGATGCTACTCTCTTTGGGACCCTTATCTTTGTGTTTTTCCTCATCTAATTGCTATGGATTGAAGGATTAAAAGGGCATCATAGCAAATTAGAGAATGATTGGGAGAGGAATCATGGAGTGGGATAGTGATTTTGAGTTGAGCTCTGATGTTGGTGGCTTCATTCTAAGTGGCGATGGTGATGGTGATGGCCCACTGTCCATCATCATTGGAAGCTTATTGTCATCTACCCATGCAAGTTTGTTATCATTGATGCTCTAGAGCTCGACCACTCCATCATATATGTCAATGCCAAATTCGAGATGGTCATTAGCTATAGAGCAGAAAAAGTGCTTGGAAATAATTGGTACATTTCTTCTCTTGGATGTTTTTCTACATCATGGTTTAGGTTTCTTGAATTTTGTATTTAAACTAAGATGGGATGCATTGGGTATGTTGAATAAAGTCATTCATGGGAGAGATTTTCTAGCCATGCTTGCCAATGGTGAGAGAAACTTCTTGTTAATGTCGCTTTAGCTATAAAAATATAAGCATGGGGGCACTTCCATGGTTTTGGCTTTGTTTGATTGGGTTATAGAGAAGTCTTTTTTTCATTTTGCGATGTCTGCATAGTTAATTGCATGCAACAAGGTCACAAATTTTGCAATGATTCATAGGTGGACAATTTTTTGATAGAATACCTGTACAAGTTATTCATTTTGCAGTTTGTGCCTATGGACAATTCATTGCATATAACAAATTATTATAGTGAATTAGATTGCAATAGATTGCATGATAATATAATATTTTTATGAATTGATTTGGAACTGGAACCAACCCGCCCTTGAAAAATAGGATAGGGTAGTCTTTGAATAGATCTGACTTAAAATAGGGTAAGTTAAAGGTAGTCTAAAATAAGGTAGGTGTAGAGTCTACTCCTATCCGAACTTACCTAGACCAAGTTACACCCCTACCTTTAATCAATCTTTACTCAAAAAAATTTTCCTTGCTCAAGAGGGTTATTTTCTAAGTCTTCTTAGCACAACCCTCTTAGGTTCCACCACTTTGTTCTCCTTCCTTCTATCATTTCGTACAAAATTGCAATTGTTAATTTTTATTTTTATTCTAATTTTACTCTAGAAATGCCACTGCATTTAGCCTTCCAATTCCAAAAATCCCCTTGGAATAGATGTCGGAATCAAATTGATAATTCTCCAGTTGGAATTGCCCACTGCTAATTTAACCATCTTTTTCTTCCATGAACCATCAGCTTGAATTTTTAAACTGCTACTTTGACATCTTCGGGGATGGTAAATGGTAGCAAGCCAGTTTTCTTGAGTTCTTTCCTCACCCATTTATCATAAAAAAGCTAAAAAAAATTTCATTACCAATCTTCTACTTGCCACCCATTTTAATGACTTCTCTAGCTCTCAAGATGCACTTCTAGGGTAAGAGTCACTCAGCCCAACCTCACGTTTCCATATGCCTTCAATATCTAGTAGCATTAGAGCTTTGTAATGCAGATGAGCCTCCAGAATTGTTTGGCAAGAAGGGAAAATTAAGAACCCACAAGTCCCTAAACCTTGTTCCATTACTTTCTTTTAAGTTGCAAGTGTTCTCCCAAGCTACCCAACACATCTTCCTCTTCCAACCCAGAATTTGCTTAAAAGATCATTAGCTTCCCTGCAGAAACTCCAAAGGATGAGGAATCATCTCATCGTATAGCATGGAATTGCTTGGGTAATTGCTTGAACATCATATTCTTGGATCTCCCTAACCATGTCTAGAGCCCCAAATATATGTTCGAAAGAAAACACTTAGATCTATTGATTGATGCATAAAAATGTTATAATAATTTATATATTATTTATCCATATAAAAAGAATGCTAAAGATTTTTTGGATGTTAGATTAATAATTTTAATATTGATAAATAAATTAAATAATTTTATTATCTTTTTTCAATGAAATAAATAATTTTATTATCTTGATCTTTCATATATCTTGATAGGGCTATGTACATCTTTGATTTAAATAAAACATGGTTTTCTAGTTGCAAAAATTATCTTAAATATAATAATTAGAGTGGATTTTACATCATCTTCAAGATTGGCCAAAACAATGAGGTTCTTGGTACCATTGAATTAGCATGATAATATCGTTGTTTTCTATAATTCTAGACGGACATTAATAATTAGCATTAAAGCACCACCCACGTTTGATCTTGAAATATCAAAATTCAACATAGACCAGAATAACAATTAAGTATGAGTTAGCGGTTGGTAATGGTGGACAACATGCATGATTAGACTTAAAAAAAAAAATATCTGTGTTGTTCTTCATTCAACTTAATAGTTAGAAACAGGAAGCAAAAATATGAAGGGTAGTAGAGATTGGTTCCCGCTTGTCAGTTTCAGAAGGTAATGATCATATCCAACTGTTTGCCTGGTAAGATTTGACGAAGCCGGTTAATTTTTAATTTTAACTAATGTATTTTTAAAATCCAATCCATTGATACTATTCATCCCCATATGTTGTATATGTCATATGTTTATTTGTAAATTTTAGCAGTTATATATATTCACTTTCAAATGACTTTGGATTTTTAAATATAGAAGCTTCCAAAAAATGAGTTTTAAAATCGTAAATAGGTATACGTGGGTGAGTATTATAAATTGATTGGATTTAATTAAATAATTAATTATTAAAAATAGACAAACAAACCAGTTGCATGTTGCATGAAATCCTATATGCAACCACCTGGTTTCATCAGGCAGGGGTTCTGTCTTCGAAATGTAGGCAGGTCTGATGCAAACAGACATTGCAGTTGTCACTTGTCTGATATTATTCTTTTACTCCTATTTCCATAGTAAATAACGATGCAAGTATTGGAAAGACAAATATAATAGTGGGTGGCACTGTCCCGATTCACTTGGATTATGCTTTTGATAAGATTACTGTCCGAATTCATGCGTCTTTATTCCCAAAATTTGAAGAATAGAAGTACTTAGCTCTCTTTATTTTCTATTCCAAAAAGACAGTGACATATTATTTTCTTTTCAGTCGAAAAATATTATTTTAATTCAGTTTATTTTCTATTACTGATTCTATTAATCATAACTTGGTTCTATCACATTACTTCTTTCTTATTATTTATTTCCTCTTATTATTACTATTATTATTTTTTGGAGCTTTCGAGAAGGCCCTTTATTTGCACAGATATGGAGTTACGAGATTTCACATATGTTGTCCGATTTAACATGTTTTCATATTTCTTTGACTAATTAAAGCAGACATATCCAGCGGAAAAAGTCAAGAAATTGTAGATGTCACAAACGAGTGGTTCAAGTTGAGCTGTTGGAGTGATGGATTCTTGTTTGTAGGTGCAGCAAATGCAAATTTAAAAGTTCTAAAGTGCTTAACTCTCTAAGAACCAGAAGAAGAAAATTTAAATCAAATTGTATGTTTATTCTGTAGCATTTCTTTTCAGTAACTATTTGCGTACTTTCAAACTATTCTTGCAATCATTTCGATAATTTGTTCTCATGTTCAGAAAAAAAAAAAATTGTTCTCGACCTTGTGTTTTTCATATTTTTTTATTTTCTTTCTATTTAGGCTCAATTTTGTCCAATTCATGTACCAAAATTTATCATTTTATCATCCATATTTACGTAAATTTTGAAAAATAAAAAATTTGCACTTATTTCATTCTCCCACATGAAAAATGTTAAAATATTTTCTCTTTGAAAATTTGTAAAAAAATATTTAAGATTTTAAAATCGTAAAACTTCTTTTGAAGTAAAAATTGATAAACATCAGTATATAAAATAAATAAATTCAGGCTCACATAAAACTGAAATAAAATATTAAAAAATATGAAAGACGCAAAGTTATTGCTTAGCTAAGTAATAATCATATATATAGTATCATTGTCATATACACACACTCTTTTGAATCTCATTTATATGTAAATTTAGATTGTTCTTCTCCTTTTTTCAAATATATATTTGACTACACTGTATTCAACGTCTTATTTTATTTTTTTGTACACTGTAAGAAAAGTTATCATACGCGACTTGTCTTTTCAGCCAAACGTAAATTTGATTTCATATGTTATTAAATAAGGTTAAATTCACATGTAATAATAAATATAGCAAAACCTTTATTTATATTCATTAGTGATATTATTGTAACTAATATTATATACATGAAATTTCAAAATTTAGTTTTCAAATACAATAGCCTTTAAGCAGCAAAGTAGACAACCATTTTGATCCTTTGTTTAACATATTTTTAGTCAAATGAATCTATATGCAATAAAATCTATGCTCGGTTCCCATAATATTTTGTGGAAACCTCTTGAATGGGCCGCACCTTGAGGATGAAAGCAGAATTCAACTTATCACATTATTGAACATCAGTTGCTCTATTTTGAAAAAAATAATTTTGATCAGAGTATGAGATGGGCCATAATGCTTAAAAATATAATCATGTGTAAACTATGAAAAACACTTTATACCCATTCACCCGTGCATTAACATGTTGCAATAATTTATAAAATTATTCATCTATATCACATCAAAAAAATCATTTATCCATATAGGAGGAATGTTTTAGAAAGTTTAGATGCTGTATTAGTAACTTTAAAATTGATATTCAAGTTAAACAATTTTAATACACTAATTTTATACATTTATTAGATGAAGTCATATACACCTTTGACTTGGATGGAAGTTAGATTCCTAGCTGAACAAATAAATAAACGCAATGAATGTGGTTAGATTTACAACATCATGATAGTGGGCCAAAATAGTAAGTTATCAATATGCCCTTTTGTAATATATGGAGCTAAAATGGCTGCATTTAAGGACATTCGTTGTAGTGGTGTAAAATATCTTACAGCTATATCCACGTACCCTTTCATGGAACCAAATCCCCTTAATCGAATAAACAAATGGAACTTCTCCTCCTATACATTTTCTTAAATGAAGCAAATTGTTTTGGTTGTATATAGCGTGAATTTGGTTGCATATATCTTCATTTGACTTCAAATATGTATATGCAGCCAACATAATAAATGCTTATTTTGCTACTTATAAGTTGTACAGCAGCTTTTTGTTACTTTGTTACATATATTGTTATATGCATCCACGAATTTGATAAAAAGGGGTTGCATATGCTCCTAAACTTGCATCATACCTTTTGAGTTTTCCGTTACATTACACTATTCGTTCCTTTTTATTTATTTATTTGTTGTAACTTGTATCATACCTTTTGATTTTTCAGTTACATTAATCTATTCTTTCCTTTTTATTTATTTATTTATTTGTTGTCCTGCTTAGTTAATTTTAAAAAATTGTAATCCAATCCTGCATAATTTACAATTTAAAGTCTGGACCTGT